>JAGDQP010052327.1:478-11804 GCA_022664845.1 Lepisma saccharinum | reverse complement strand
TATCACTCACCTGTTTCGTATCAAATGTTCTTTAGTTTAAATAATGTTCAATCTTCTGTGTTGGGTGCTTCAACTTTTGTCAGCAACATATAGAAATTTCTCCTCAATTTAACTTTACTCGGCCAAAGTTGCGCCCCCAAACTTCGGGGTTTGGGGGGCTGCACCCTCTTTATCATAGCCAGACTCTGAGGGTTATTGTTACCCTTGATACCGATCTGCACCAAACCCACAGGAAGCTGCGCCCCCATAGTGAAGGTTTACCCCATTTTTTGTAACTTACTCGTCACGGTACACATTCATACAAAATTTCGTTTGTCTAGCCTTAGTGGTTTAGAAAATGGGTTTTCGGGGGGCCATTTTGGATTAAAGATGGCGACTTTTTAAATGTTTTGTTATATTGTCGTGACTTACTCGTGAAAGTACACCTTCAATAAAATGTCATTTCTCTAGCTCAAACGTTGTGGAAAATGGATTTTAAAGTCCGCCATTTTGGATCCAAGATGGCGTCTTACGGTACATTGTGAAATATTTTATTAACCTACTATATTGATAATGTACCTCCATACCAAATTTCATTTCAATAGCCCCAGGGTTTAGGTAGTATGTTCTATACAACAATGAGTTTGGCGGTCATTTGGATCCAAGATGGCGTCTTTTAACACATCTCGTAATATTTACGTAACCTACTGGTGATATTGTACCTTCGTACCAAATTTCATTTCAATAGCCCCAGTCGTCTTAGTGGTTTAGAAAATGGGATGGCACCTTTATTCTAAATTTAGTATCTATATCTAAACCGTTGCGGAAAATTGATTTATAAGTCCGCCATTATGTATCCAAGATGGCGTCTTAAGATACATTGTTTAATATTTTGTTAACCTACTATTGATATTTTACCACCATGACAAATTTCATTTCAGTAGCACGAGCGGTTTAGGCTGTGTATTCTATACATCAATGAGTTTGGCAGCCATTTTGGATCCAAGATGAGGTCTTTGAGCATATCTCGTAATATTTTCGTAATCTGCTGGTGATATTCTACCTTTTTTACCAAATTCTATTTCAATAGCCCTAGCCGTTTAGGCTGTGTATTCTATACAACAATGGGTTTTGGCAGCCATTTTGGATCCAAGATGGCGACTTTTTAAACATTTTGTTATATTGTCGTGACTTACACGCGAAAACACAACTTCAGATAAAATTTCATTTCTCTAGCTGAAAGGATGTTGATAATGATTTTTGGGCGGCCATTTTGAATCCAAGATGGCGACTTTCCCAAAACATTTTATTTTCCTAAACTACTAGCTATGATACACCTTTATGCTATATTTCGTACCTCTAGCTCAAAGGTTGTGGAAAATGAAAGTTTAAGTCCGCCATTTTGGATCCAAGATGGCGTCTTTGGGTAAATTGTGTAATTTTATCTTAACTTACTATTGATAGTGTACCTCCACACCAAATTTCATTTTAATAGCAAAAGTATTTTCGGCTCTATTCTATACATCACTGGGTTTAGCGGTCATTTTGGATCGAAGATGGCGACTTTTACAAAATTTGAAAATATTTTCGTAACCTACTAGCAATAATGTACCTTCGTACCTAGTTTCAATTCAATAACCCCAGCCGTTTAAGCTGTCTATTCTATACAACAATGGGTTTGGCGGAAATTTTGGATCCAAGATTGCAACTTTTTTTCAAAATTTCGGATTTTTCCCTTTACCTAGTGATAGTCCTACATCTTCATACCAAATTTGGTGTTTCTAGCTCAAGTTGTTTGGCCTGTGAATTTATATTGGTGTCAGTAAGTGTCCATGGGGCTATATAGTATATGGACTCGCTTTGCTTCGCCCGTGCGATCTCCGCTCCCAACATCAGGGTTTGGGAGGGCTGCGCCCACCTTTACCGTAATCAGACACTCTGGAGGACTGTTTTTCCATGGTACGAATATAAGATCCTCCAGGGGGGCTGCGCCCCCATGTGCTTGCTTTTCACTATTTTCTGTGACCTACTCGTCATGGTACACCTTCATACCAAATTTCGTTTGTCTAGCTTTAGTCGTTTAGAAAATGGTTATTTGGGCGGTAATTTTGGATTAATGATGGCAACTTTCCCAAAATTTTGTATTATTTCCCTAAACTACTAGTTATGATACACATTTATGCTAAATTTCGAATCTCTAGGTAAAACGTTCTGCAAAAATGCATTTTTAAGTCCGCTATTTTGGATCCAAGTTAGCGTCTTAGGATGCATTGTTTAATATTTTATAAACCTACTATTGATATTGTACCGCCATGCCAAATTTCATTTCAGTAGCCCCAGCGGGTTACGCTGTGTATTCTATACAACAATGAGTCGGCAACCATATTTTATCCAAGAAGGGGTCTTTGAACACATCTCGTAATATTTTCGTAGCCTAGTGGTGATATTCTACCTTTGTACCAAATTTCATTTTAATAACCCCAGCCGTTTAGGCTGTGTATTCTATACAACAATGGGTTTGGCAGCCCATTTTAACATTTTACTATATTGTCGTGACTTACACGTGAAGACGCTACTTCAAATAAAATTTCATTTCTCTAGCTAAAACGGTGTCGAAAATTATTTGTTATAAATTACGAAGGGGAATCCTGAAACTAGTGGTTGCCTACAAGTTTCAACATACTACCTTTTTGGTTAAATTGGATATATTTTATCCCTGATTAGGGTGATAATCAAAATCAATAACCCGGGATCAAATTCTAATGCACCATGGAAAATCCTTGGCATTCCCACCGGTAAATCGAACATTGTATGGGGTCACGGTGGCTCAGTTGGTACAGCGCTCACCTCTGGTGCTAGGGTTCGTCGGATCGACCTCTGCTCATGGCATGTGGACTTTGTGGTGGACGAACACAGTGTGCGTGGGTTTTCTCGGGGTGCTTCCGTTTCATTCCACTTTCTTCATGCAACCAATTCATCTCATCATCATCCATACAGCCTGAGTCATAGTTGCCTAAATGCCTTAAATTAAAATAAATTCGAATTCAAAAATCAAATTCGAGCACTGTATTGACGTAAGTATATGGAAACTCGTACGATTAGGTACAAAATCAATCATAAAAGTTGCTTTCTTTATTGCTTCTAAAAATATTTAGAATAAGTTAGTTTTGTCAAACGGAGCAAATCACTATCGCAGAGTATTTTATATAAATAATGGATTAGGAATTATGAAATGTGAATAAAAGTAGTAGATAGTCAAATATCAAGAAACAGTCTGAAGGCCATAAAATAGTACTACCACCAAAAGTTCCACGATGTTGGTACTCTTCTACTGGCACCTGCTGTAGAATCGGTTTGTGGATATAGTTGAAAGAGGGGATTTGTTTAGTCCCTCTCTTCTTTCTTCCCTGGGACTAATAAAGCAAAGACAGGAGTGCGGCTGGCTTACCATCTTCAAACCTTTGACAGGTGGACTGGAATATTTACATAAAAATACTAATTTTTTGGTTTATCAGATATGATTTAAATTAAAATTATTGGAATCGTTTCTTCACAAAAAAAATGAAACAAGAGAAGCTGGTCTTTCTACCATACTTGGTTCCAAAGTTAGACATATTGTAATTTGTAGAAACGAAATAATTTTATCTATTTTTTAATAATTTATTTCTGAAAAACTAGGAGACAAATGTACATTCTAAGTATTTCAACCCGTTCATAAACTTCTGAAGAATGCTGTAAATATTTTTTTTTCCTGTTAAAGATATCCAGTTCCTTAGAATATTATAAAATTCGGTAGCTAATTTTGTTCATAAGCAACAACGCAAACTTTCTAGGGACGACAGAAGGTAGAAGATGCTCTTAAGATTCACCAGGAGCAAATAAGAAAACCTGCAAACTATTGAATTCATAAATTGGTAAAGACAGCATAGGACTAGGTTAATCGGCAAGTCTGTTAAGAAAGGCATCAGTAACCATCAGATCGAGGAAAACGAAAGTTTGTGTAGCGAATTTATACTCTTCCACAAACCTACGTCTATTTCTGTATATACTAATATCAACTCTCGTGCAAGCGAATATTCAGATTTAATGCAAGCTACATGTAAGCTAAACATTAGTATGCTCCAAGAATCGGTCTTAACATTTTTAGACCAAATGAAGCAAAGTCAGTGAAGATATTCATGGCTTTATGATGCAATTCAAAGGAGTACTGCGCATAAAGCCATTTTCTGTTCCTCAACCGAGTTTAATGAAATTTTGCACGTAATATCTAGACAATATGACAGTTCCAATAATCCAAATCCTATGTCCATACCACTTCCGGTTATCGTGAAAAGCACGCCCAAAAATGACCACTTCCGGATTCTGATTTTTATAGTGTTGTTCAGAATAAATTCTGATATCTCCAGAAGGGCCTAAGCTATCAAATCCAATTTCGTATGGAAAGTATTAATATAATGAGCAACTTAGATATTACATGCAGAAATATAAATATAAATATTTGGGCATCAAATATTTTAATACATGTTTGTACATTGCATTGTAATAGTATGTAAGCAAACTTGTGCCGCATTACACGTGTATGTACAGTTGCAGTCCAGATAATTAAAGTTATTTGTGTGACAACAGATGTCTTTCACCTTTGAATGATACGTATGAGTGAGTCTAAAGGGATGTTAGGCATATTGAACTGAACAGTTTCAGTTCGCGGTAAAGAAACATAATTGCGTGGGTAACCTTACGATTTTGTTGAATCCTCGTAATTGTAAACCTGATCGGAACTAACGTAATTTGGGTACACCTGGTAAATGTTTGTTGACGCAAGGATTAGTAGTGTGCATCAGCAGTAGGCAGACGCGTTCGTTAAAAAGGGTACATAAAGGTATATATAAGCGAGCGAGGGTGCTTGGCTTGTATTTTGAAATATTCTCATTACGTCGTTGTTAGACGTCAGTGTGACAAATCATTCTTTGTCATACAAATTTTTATTGAAAATTGAAACTGACAAAGGCTAAATAGATAAACTTCACATGAAGGTGATCTTACAAGTTGTGTACATATCCACTATAAAAATATTGGTTTGATTGATTATGTGTATATAATAGGTAAGTGTGTTTATGACTGAATTTATCGCATTGTACTTTTATTTTGTCATATTTGAAATTAGTTAAATTATTGAACGTCAGAATGAGTTAGCCTACGAACGATCATCAGTATTGTTTGTGAGATACCTGTTCTGAAAATTGAAAGGTAAATCATAATATTTAAAAGAGAAATATCCAAATGCAAGATCACATATATTAGTTGTTGTTGACACGCAATATTGCTATACACTGTAAAAATTGGAGACACAATGTTCATCAAAAAAATGGAGGCAGCTGAGCTGCCTCCACTTTTTGGATAAACCTACATTCAGCCAGTTTTCGGTTGAACGTTTTATTTCTCTGTAAAATTTCAAAATGCGCATATATGTCTTTTCCAACGTATTTCATTGAAGCAGAACATTTTTTTGAAAGTAGAAAAGAAGAAAATGTAATGTTACTTTAAATTTAAAATAAAAAAAAAGAAAAGAAAAAAGGTTCAGGTGGTCGGGTTTCGATCCAGGATCCACTAGCACACTGATCATATGCTCTCGCCACTTAGCTACGAAGGCAGTTGGCGTTTATGGCTTTCTGAGTGATTTTCATAACTAGAATTTTACTGCGCAGGAGGTTAATGATTAACACGTTGTAGATTTTACTACGAGGAATGTCTGGAGAAAAAAAGGAGAGATACGTTTGCTACTGTGTAAAGATTTATACCCAACTTAATTCCTATTTTTGCCATTGCAATCATATCGTTCTCGATCCACCAGTCAACTGTTTACTGTTCACAATGTAAAAGCAACGTAAACACTCATAATGGTGCGGCGTTCAGTTACAAGCAAGTAACTTTACTCCTGTTATTGGATTATAAAATATCCAACCAAGACTTAAACTTCATCCACAAAAGTACGTAACCTCAAAACGGCCAGTTTAGCTTACACTTCAATCAGAAAATGACCGGATTTTAAGCGTAAAATAAGTTGAACGTTCACCGACGAAACACTTTGGCCAGTTTCAGCCAATTTTCAATCAATGTTAAGCCATTACAAAGAAAATGTTAAACTTTAAAATGGAGTTAAGGTTACCAGGCTTTCCACTAAAGGGCATACACTGTATCCATATTTAAGAGTAAATACAACAAAACGCTAATTTTTGACTTTTGTTTCTCCATAAAGCGGAGTAACTTTCATCCATTTCGTGTTTCCACTTTTTACAGTGTATAGATTGGAGTTGATGAATACATTCTACTTGAATGATTATATATAAATCGAAGGTTATATTTGCATTCAAATATATGAACGCGTGGCTCAGTAGTAAAACATATTCTTGCGAATGTGATGTTGATTTGTATTCATACTAGTGCATTTTATCTAAGGAATATTTTTGAAATCGTTAATGTACCAAGGTGATCGCACTGAGACTAAGCTGCAATTAATTTTTTCTTTCATTATTTCTTGTTCTGAGTAAAATTGCAGTCACAGCGCATGCTGAATTTATGTATGTAACTTCGCATATTCTTTGTATACTAATATTGGTTTCCTGTATCACTGGTACATTAAATAAAAACTATAGATTATATTTCTTATGTTATATAAAAGAATAGACTGTGAACAATATAGGAAGTGAGAAATAAATACATCGAATGGTGCTTGAGACATTTTACTAAGTTCAGTAAAATTACAATTACTGTAAAACTTAAGACAGATAGGAATCTATATTATATTAATACACTTCACGGAACTGGCGGTAGGGATCACAGGTTGTATAGGCATTGTTGCATTTCCGTGTTGAAAGCTTCCAGTGTAAAGTATCTTCGTCCAGAGAACGCCACACATCCGACATTACCCTGGAAGAAACTGTACTAAGATTCTTCACTCGGGAGTGACTGGACGTGTTGACAGAACATCGCAGTTGAGCTGTCTCACTCTGACCCCTCGTGCTTTGGAAGGACCGGTCCATTTTGGTCCTGACACCTGGGAGGGTAACGGTGCTTTATTCGGATTGGAACGGTGCAGATCCGAAGAAACTGTAATCCCAAAGTGAGCTCTTTTGTGGTAAGTTGCCTGTTGGGGCAGGAGAAAAAGAATTGAATTGTGAAACTACCATAGTGATCTGTGTGAGTAGGACTATGTCGGAAGAAGTAAACGAAGGTGCATGTGCTGTTGAATATTATAGGGATCTTGAAGCCATGAACGTTCAGAAGAAACCAGCGTGCTGTGAAGTGGACAATGAAGAGCTCATCGTCATACGATGCAAAACTTGTAGACAGACATTTCATATCTGCTGTACTGAAATTTGCTTTGAGGAGTTTTTTCGTCAAATCCAAAGGGAAGAAAGCGACAAAGCGGAGTGTGACCTGCGGGAATGCGGCAGCTGTAAGGAACGAGTTCCATCAGCCCACGACGCCGAAACGGAGGTGGCTTCTGAGATGCCCAGCAACGGCTTATTGGAATCGTTTACTGCAATAGAGAGAACGCAACTTTTTGAAACAGAAGATCGTCTACGACGACATTTAGAAAGTAAGGCAGGAATCCGACAGCAGTAGAAGAAGAATACGGAAAGACTTTCGATGTCGAAGATTCCATGAAAAAAGAACTATCTATGCTGAAGAAGAACATCAGTGTTATGAATGAGGAGTTTAATGTCTTCCAGAAAGTATCTACTGAGATGATGAACAATATCAAAAAAGATGTAGCAGGGCTGGCGAGAGCTGTGGAAAAAACAGAGTACAAGCTCAGTTCCAATTGGAGTCGAGCGTACAATACGTTAAGTCGGAAGTCCTACAAGTATCCTCGATCACGACGAAGATGGCAATTGATAGCGTACACGAGAATGTCGAAATACACCTGCGCGGATGGGAAACACTTCTTCAAGAAGACCGCAAGTCTCTCAGTGTATTAACACGTGAATGCGAAGTGATTAATACTCAAGTAACTGGTTATATTAGCGAGGTGAAGCAAATAAAGATTGGTGTAAAGGAATGTGTATGTGAAATGAGTGAAGAGAGTGCCTTCACTACAAGTCGAGTGTCTGAAGTGGAACACCAAGTCGATCGTTTATGGAAATGGGTGAAGAGATTGGAAGAAGCAAGATTAAGTTATGAGTTTAAGATCGAATCCTCGGATACTAAAATTCGAAGAGAACGCATCAAGAAATCACCACGACAAGAGTGTGGGAAGATGCCTCCTAGGAAAGGGCTTCATGTAGGACCAAACCTGGTAATATGCGGAATGGTAATCGCTTCAAAAATCACCACCGACGTCATATCAAATGAAGCCTACCTTCGAGTGATGAAAGCTATTGGAGTTCTGAGAGTGTGTTATCCAGTGAACACAGGAGAAAAGGACATCCTCGAGGAAGGGTTCAAGAGAAAGGGTTACGACGTCCTGTACCACGAGTAGAGAAAGACCATGGCGAAAATGATTCGATCTATGAAACCAAGGGAGTCGTTCCATACGGCGGTGACATTAGGTTACAATTATCTGATGTGAAGTCTCTTTCGGTATTTTCTGCAGAGTATCTTCAAATCATCCCGTTTGTGTTAAGAGGGCCCAGCACTTTATTGGTACAAATCCAATGTAAACTATTTCCATGATTATCAATGTTTCAAAGCTGCATTTCTGAACTACTACCTTTCGGACGAGGTGACATGTAGTCAGTTGACGAGACCGAGGACTACGTCCTTTGACCCGAGAGAGCATCGGAGCGTTGAAACCTTCGTGGTCGAAAGATTCACTCAGATCCGCGAGTTGGACTCAAGTGTGTCGGAAACACAGTTGTGTAATTGTAATGTGACCTTGCTGCCTGTGATGTATCGGCGTCATTAGCTGTCACGCATACATTCAGCTTCGCAAGCATGCTTTAGACCATTAAGAAGCTTGAGCGACTATAGAAGGGGTTGCAGCGACTATACATTGGGTCAATGCAGCTGTATGGAAAACGTACCATAGCAAAAACCATCCAGGGTGAATCTAGTAGAGGCCGAAGGGGAAGTCCCAGAGAAGAAGACTGACCAGCCTAATCGTAATCATCGCAGAAACCAACCGAAGCAGTACCCTAGGAACAAAGGTGATGGTGACCGATCACCTAAGGAAAAGGACCGTGAGCAAGACTTAAGATCGTCTGGCGGAAGTGCATCACTAGATGGGATGTCGCAAGATAAAGTGTGTTCCTGCCATAAATGTGATCGTGGGAAGCTGGAAGATACCCACGGCGGATCCAGTCTTGACGCACCCAATAGTGCCATCGCACAGTGCGGCCGATTCCAAAAAAGCTGGCCAAAAGTAGAAAAAGAAAAAGTAACTAGTTAGGGATATTTTCATGTTGGGTTGGCTAGAGTACATACGTAATGGTCAGAAATTACTTATGAAAGTGTTTATTTCCTTTTACATGTCCCAGAATAGGAGTCGCAAAGGTTCGATTGGAATCGATTGTGTTACTGAGGCAGTAAACGATACACGTGTTGAGAAGTTGCCCTTGTTTCTTGTTCAATCGTTTCAAAATGGCGGACCCAAAAGTCCATTTTCCGCACCGTTTAAGCTAGAGCTACAAAATTTGTCAATATGGTGTATTATCACGAGTAGTTTAGGAAACTATTACAACATGTTGATAAAGTTGCCATCTTAGATCCAAAATGGCCGCCAAACCTATTGTTGTATAGAGTGCATAGCCTAAACCGCTGGAGTTAGAAACTCCAAATTACATATGAACGTACTAACTTTCAAGAAAGTAAATCCCACTTGTTGGAGGCGCTGGAATAGAATTTTCCAACTATGAAAAATTTTGCAATGCACATGCACACGTGTAGTGCACATGGAAACTTTCAACTACTTGTACTCAGATTCTTTGATAGATGTGTTTTGTTTGTATATTCCAGAATACTTCTCATACATAGCAAACATAGTAATAAAAGATAAAATAGAGAAAAGACAATCCTATTCGATAATAATAAAACAGAAACATACTCAGTACGTAAAATTTAACGGGTAAGTAAAATGAGAAAAAACATTTTAACTACGTTTACCATAGTGTAGTGGTTAGCAAGTTAGTTTTCTATGCAAAAGGTTATGAGTTCGAATCCCCCACTTCTCTTTACTTTTTTTTAAGCGAACACATTTACAAAATCACATTTGTTCTTCGCCCATAACTAACCATTCTATTTGAAATTGTAGTGAAATATATTTTTAGTTTCTAAATTAACAGCATTAAACTCGATAATGTTATTCATAATGTTTCGAAGCCTTTAGGAAAATTCAAATTGGTCTTAGTGACTTCTATATTACGGTCAATTATGTATTATTTTTTTTATTTTTGAAACATCAATTTAAAGCAGCAGAAAAAAAACAACGATAATACATAGTAACCCAGTCTAACCCGTAAGTTGAATAAAATGCAAACGCATTTTACAACGAGGAGAAGAAGCACAGAACTCGTTCTTTCCCTTGCGTCTCCCAAATCAATTTTGACAATTTCTTATTAGATGGTTCTGTCTTTAGCATAGATTTTAACTCGTCCGAACTACAAAAGCAATCTAGGTTTGAATTAGCATTTTTGTATTTCGTTACTGTGATTCCTTTTCGCGTTATAATGTTGAATGGTTTTGCATTTTCATTTCATTTTGTGTACTTTATTTTCGTTTCCTGTTGCTAGAGGTAAAAATCAGCAATTTGCTTGCCTGCAAATTGACAATATATGAAACAGGAAACTCTCACGTGTCCAACATATTTCTCAAGTTTTCAACAAATCTTGCGTATTCCGTTCAACAGTTTACGTATTAAGCCCGTGAATCAGTTGCGGAACTACCTGTTAAGAGCAGGTTTATTGGGCGTAAACTACGGAATTGCTTACCTAAGAAGATACTCTTAAACACGTGCACATCATTTATAATAGGACATGTTTTATTAGAGATGGACACGCTAAAGCAAGGTAGTAAGAAATATTTACTTCAGCAATGCGAACATGAAGGAAATATATCATGTAATGAAAAATTAACATGAAATATTTGTAGGATTATTTATTTCTCAATTTTGATATATTTATTCTTAATTTCGAAAGAAATTGCTTAAAAGAAAATACAGGTACCCTAAACCGCTTTACATAAAAACGTGGATTATATAATTCAAATTTTATTTAAGGACGCGCCTAGAGCAACGACGTTTTTCCGTCGTTGCTTTAAGATTTTAACATCGTGGGTTAATTTACTAGAGCAACGATGGGACGGAACGGCACAAATCTTTGCGTAAACAGAATTTTTGAGTAAACAGTAC
>JAGDQP010052325.1:0-13808 GCA_022664845.1 Lepisma saccharinum | reverse complement strand
ATAATAATGGTTCTAAAATACGAGCTGCATTCCCCCTACTTTCTAAGGTAAGTATATTATAATAATGGTGTATATTATTCGCCCAAATGCATCTAATCAAGTGAATAAAATATTTTACGATTTTGAAAGAAAATTATATTGGCGTAGGTCAGGGTTTCTCAACGTGGAGGTCGCGACTCCCAGAGGGTTCATGAGTTGTGTGAAAGGGGATCGCAAGAGAAGGTGAAAAAATTAATTTAGCTAGGGGCTGTAGGTTAAAACTAATAAATTTCGAAGACGATATTTTATTTTGCTTATTGTTTTTATAATTAGGGTCTACTAAAATAATGTAATTTGTTGAATAGTTCTGAATAATGTAATTAGGATGTTTATTATCAAATACAGCATATCAATGATCATGTTTTGAAATGTCATGTTAGAGTTAAGAGTTAAGTAAATTACATTAGAGTTAAATTAGAGTTAAGTAACTGAATAAATACTCCCAATAAATATAGGTTCTACACAATAGAAAGGGAGATATATTCTCACTATATACCAGCATTATTCATGCCTGAATATTTCCAATACATTATACATGTTATGTCAATGTCCGCCTTCCGAAGATTTCAGGATTATAGTAACAATTACATTTTAACTTTCTACTATACTTTTTATCCTTGTAGCGTTAACAAACAAGATTTTGCCGTGTAACGTGCTTCTTTCTCTAATATTCAAGGATATATTTATTATATGGGAATATATTAGAAATATTCCGTGTATTTTTCCCGATACCAAGTATTCTAATCCCGGGACAAGTTCCGGCATATTTTTAATTACCTAGGAATACTCCCGGTATATTAGGAATTAAAATGTAACAATCCTGGAATATCCTTCTTGCAAGGGAGTCATTTTAAACACATGCATAGAATGAGAAACGAAGTAGTTCACAACACGTAAATATTCGTATCACAGAACTTTTGACTTTTGCTCTGGGAAATACATTTTCAGAGAAAAACAAAGCAGAGTTTACTTCCATAATATTCACTGTTGTTCCACAGGGAATATACAACTGTCAGTTATCGGACGTTTCACTGCAATAATAATAGTAATACTTATTCCTATAAGCGTGACTTTGAACTTCCACGACGCATAGAAACTGCATCAGCTGTTATTGTTTATTTCATTTTTCCTGGACTTTTGTTATTTTGGATATTAGTGGGCACTAATTTGTCGATAAATGATTGAATTAAGAACTTTTCACGTGTATTTTGGTTTAAAGAACTTACAGAACGAAGTTGGCTATTTCCAAACATGAACTTAGTAATTCATGGCTTTTATATCTAGGTGGCAAAATGAAGTAGAGGAAAAGTGCCGGAATTGATGAACTAAAGCAAACCAACATAGAATCGAATCCTCTTCAAGCCATTTTTTTTACAAAGCGGTCTTGAAGAATATAACCATCACTTCTCATAAATAATGGATAATATTTACAACTGTGGAATGAAGCACGAGTCATTATAGAGAGAAAGACGATTTACGAATGTTGGTTGGAAAAGTCGAAATTAAGTATCAGGGGGGACAGTTAAGAACACGATATTGATATGAAGTATCCATTTTCATGTTATTATTCGTAGAAACAAACACTATAGCATTTGTTGAGCACGATATGGAAAAAGTCGTCTGTGGAGTATCCCTATCGTGCTGGACTTCTAATTTGAAAACCTGTGTTCGATTCCCCATCAGTCAGTTCCTTTTTCGCATACACTGAAGTATTCAAACAAAGATTTATCTTGGGACTGTGGAGAACTTAACGAAGTATCACTGGTCAGAATCCGAGTAAACAGGTGTATGTGCTGTTTAGCATAATGATAATGTAGTTTTCATATTTTTCATTGATCTTTCTCTCTCCCTCTCTTTCTTGATGTATTGTTATCATGTCTTCGCTGCTTCTTTCTCTTCTTTTACCTCTCCTTCTCTCTATTCATGTTTATTTCTTCTCTTAATTTACACACACTCTCTCTGTTTGTGCGTATTCCACAGCCAAATTCGGGTCACTTTCGATGACCCGGTGATAGGGACTGACCCAAACATGAGTGATCCGGTATCCCGATTGACCCGGTTTGGAAAATCTATTTAACTGGGAATTTTGACGTCGTATTTTTCGTGGTCTCGGGGTAACATCTCCGATTCTGGTCACCCCTGAAATAAACACTGTTCAAACGCAATGAAACAATCAAAATCTCTCCATCATCTTCCAGGTTATTAAATCACACATCGAATCACCGCGTCAGAATGCGTTCGAATCTTAAACCTAATCACACAGTCCAAAACCTGACCAGCATCCCCCGATAGTCGGGGCCCATTTCAGCTCTCCCGGGTTTATTCCATGTGTGCGAATTGTTATAAACACTAGTTCATTAATGTTGTAATTATTAAAGCGTTATATTCACAATAGGTGGAATCTAGAGTGGCATGTTCGGAACAGATACATATTAAGATATGAGTAGAAAATAGTCCCCTTTTTTAGCTATTTCAAGAGAAGAATTATTTTTATATTAGTTTGGCAAAAAATTCGTTTCCATCCTATAATTTAATTTATCAACATAATATTATGTGTTCCCTTTTTCACTTTTGAAATGTGCAACATGTAATGTCTGGTATGCCTATAGGAACATGCGAATATTGCTTTTGAACATTTGGAACTTTTCATTTTGATACAGTTTGGAATTATAATCTTGGCTCTTTCTGATAGAAATTAAGCAGAAAAATTATTATCCATTCATGTTCTTTGTATGATCAATTTACATTACTAGTCTGGAATGGAAGATATGGACCACGGTATCTACATGGTTTGTTACAATCAGTGATTCCGCCAGACCTTGGCAACTGGGAGGGGGGTCAGCCCTAAATCCTTGCGAATATCCCCAACTTTTACTTTATTTTCACGGTCAAAAGTTAACAGAAACATTGTTAAGCTACCTCCCAATTTTGACTTTACACACGCCAATCTGAAAATCCTGGTGGAATTCATGATTATAATTTATTCCGAACCAGTACGTTCAAAGAGCCCCACCGAATTTGCAGCCGAACCACACAGAAACAAATCATGTGTGTTACACTTTTGACATTATCCTAAATGTGTCTCCACTGGAAATCATGAGTATTTAATCTGACCATCAACTTTGGTCGCAATATTGAAAGGGTCTAAAAGATTTTTCAATCGCCCTTTATATATTCGAATTGCCCTGAAAATCATATAAAATCCAAAAGTCACTTCTATCTTACTGTTAGATTTTTGAGCACTGCACTTTATAATGTTAGGCTCTTTTTTACTACATGTAAATTCCATATTTTTATCTGTACTCCATCTTCTTCTTTTCTCCCCCCCCCTCCCTCTCTCTAATTTCTCTGCCTTTGCCTGAAGGCACCCATCGGTTTCAATTTTTCATTGTGTGTTTAAATTTCTCCCTCCGTCAACTTATGTATATTGTTTCGTGTCGCTTTTATTCTTTCATTTTATCGATAAAATTCGATACTAATACATACCTATTAAAAAAAAAGAAACAAAAAAACTATCGAAATACCGTGCTTATGATATTTGCTGATTTTACTATGGGTGTGACGAAGGACGAAGAAAGAGGGGTCTGTTTACCAGACACGATTATGGGATAAGAAGGTGCCATTTGGGTTGCCTAGCTTCACCGCGTTCGCTGTCGCAAGTTTTTTGATGCGAAGTGTACAGTGCATTCAAAAGCGGTAGAGATGTACTGGAAGATTTGCCTCGCTCAGGTCAAGCATCAACGTCTTCAACTGAACTTAACATCGCTAAAGTAAAGGCAGTGGTGATTGAAAATCGTCGTTTAAGTCTGAGAGAGATAGCCGTTGAAATTTATGTGTCTCACGAATCAATTCGTACCATTTTAAACGATTGTTTGGGCATGAAAAGCGTTGCCACTCGATTAGTGTCGAAAGACCTGAATTTTCTGCAAAAACTCAATCGTGTAAGGGACGATGAAGACATGCTAGAACAAGTCAATTCCGACCCCACATTCATAAAACGCATTGTAACTGGTGATGAGACATGGGTTTACGAGTTTGACGTGCAAACCAGTCAACAAGTTTCGGAATAGCTCCTTCCAACTGAGCCGAAACCGAGAAAAGCACGTCAAAGTCGATCAAAAGTGAAGGTGATGTTAACAGTTTTTTTCGATTATCGCGGTGTTGTGCACTCAGAATTCTTGCCAGAAGATGAGACAGTAAATAAAGAATATTATCTGAGCGTTATGTTGCGTTTGGGAGGGCAGATTATTCGAAAAAAAAAACAGATTCGTAGAAAGAAAACTCATGGATTGTGCACTACGATAACGCAGCATCTCACAAGGCTATCATTGTAAACGAATTTCTGGCCAAAAACGCAACAAATCTTATCGAATAATTACTGTATTCTCCTAATCTGGCTCCAGGCGACATTTTTTTCTTTCCAAAACTCAAATTTCCACTTCGAGGCACACGTTTTTAGTCGATAGCACACATCAAAGAGAATTCGCGGCGAGTACTGAAGTCGATTCCGGAAAATGCGTTTCAAAAATGTTTTGATGATTAGATTATTCGTTGGCATAAGTGTATTATTTCGGAAGGGGCCTACTTTGAAGGTGACACAATAAATTTGAATGCATAATGCATATATTGTGTTTTATTGACCAATTCTCAGTACTTTCTTGACAGAATGTCATTCAAACCCCTGGATGACGGATTATAAACAATAGCTAAGACTGGAAAGGGATAAAACCTACAAAAAATACAGAAAAGAAGTAAATGCTAAATCCGAACTTTGTCATGAATCTTTTCAGATTTACAAAAGACTCGAACCAGTGCACCCAAGCTATACGACGGGAAGGGGGGGGGGCGAATAGTGGAAGATCTTAAAGATAGCAGGCAACTATGGATAAAACTTGACAATTTAGCCATAAATATAAAGAACAAAGATGAATGTATTTCTGTAGATGCTAATATATTAAATGAATTCTTTTCCCAAACCCCTACTGATATTGATGCGACTGTGGAACACGAAACTATTAGCAAGTTTGTGAATAATAGCAAAATTTGCAAAAATGATATGTTCTATTTCACTTGTGTTTCCCCAATAGAAGCTTATCAGACCATCAATAAGATAAAAAGTTCTGTTGTTGGCCCAAATGGCATATCAATAGCTTTTATAAAATTGATTCTACTTCATGTCTTGTACCCATTAACAATAATAGTAAACCATTCTATCATAACAAGTGTATTTCCATCTGCTTGGAAACATGCCAACACTCCATCTGCGCCTAATGAATACTGACCCATTAGCATCCTATCTTGTCTTTCCAAAATACTGGAATTTGTTGTACACAAGCAACATACAACACATGGATCAAAATAACTTACGCATAGAGAACCAATTCGGCTTTAGAAAAGGTCACAGCACAATGGCAGCCCTTATTAAAATCACAGATGACATCCGGCAACCAATTGATAAACAAGAGTAGCCATCTTAACTCTATTAGATTTTAGTAAAGCCTTTCAGTCAGTTGATCACGACATTCTTCTTGCAAAATTAGAACACTATTTTAAATTTGCCAAACATACAATCCGATGTTTTAAATCATACCTTAATGACCATAAACAGGCAGTTTCAACAAAAAATATTGCTCTGAGGGGAAGAAAAACACTTGTGGAGTTCCACAAGTATCAATTCTGGGAGCATTGTTATTCTCGATATTTGTGAACAATACTGGGTCATAATTCACTGAATGTAGTTATCACTTGTACGCATATGACGTCCAGGCATATGTAACATCTGAACCTAATCATCTTGCCAGTGCAGTTAATAGAATAAATTCTGATCTTGAAAATATACATGTCTGGTCAGAACGCAATGGTCTGGCGCTAAATCCTAGCAAATCTCAATGCATAATAATACGGTCCCCAAATATGGTAGCGAAAACCTACAGTCTTGATTCTTATATTCCAAAGTTCAAATAAGGAAAGAGAAAATAATGTCAAAAGTCTAGGTACTATTACGAAACATTATCATGGTCGGAACATGTAAAACAAATACGCAAGCGAGTGCACAGAAAAATGAACCCACTCAATCTTTTGAAAAAACTTTCTTCCTTCACGTACTATAATCACCTTGGTACAGTCTGTCTTATTCCCGCTCTTCTACACATATTATTGTGGTATAGTGTATAACGATCTGTCTGTTAATCTAACGAATAGATTGCAAAAAATGAAAAAAAAATAGATTTGTTCGGTTTATTTTCAATGATAGAAAGTATGACCATATATCAAGTAGGTTCACTGCACTGGCATGGCTAAAACTAAAGGAGGGAAGAACGTTTCATATTCTTCTCCAGTTATTCAAGGCTAGCATCATGCTAAAATCTGTTCACCTCAAACATAACATAAACACTCGTTCATATAATAATGTCACCCTAAGGATACCAAAACACAGATCTGAAAGCTATTCGAAATCATTTGCAGTGTACGGCATCCAGCAGTGGAACAATCTTCTTTCGGGAATTGGCACAGTCAACTCATTAAATGGCTTTAGAAATAAACTTTATAGTCATTTTCTTACACTTGCCCATAGCAGTACAAATCAATGTTAATTTCATTGGAAGATTTCTCTTCAAGAAATAAATAAAATATATCGTTGATCTGCTTGTACTCTTGGCTCAATTTTACTTTCTTGAGCGCAGCACATTAAAAATATACATGTATGTATGTATGTGTGTGTATGTATGTGTGTGTGTGTTTGGTGGTGGGGTTTTATGTAGGGGGTGGGGATACTTATTGTGTTCATGTCGGGGGAATGGGTGGAGGAATGGATTAGATTGGGTTAAAATTTACATTTTGCATATCTTTTTTCTTTGTAATAAGTGTTTTATTGTATTTTTATATCTCTATGTGAGAGTATACATGTATATCATGGTGAGGTGGAAGACAAGGCTATCAGCCTTTACCTTGCCCTGTTAAATAAAATAAAATTCTAAAAGACTAAATACCCAGTTAATTGTTATTTTATTCTAAAGTAACACTGTCGCTGTTGTGTCACTGAAACCGCTATATGCCGACATGTTAAAAAAAATTACAAGAATGCAAGTAAGGTAAGCCCAAAGTGAGGTAACTCCAGTTTTGAAAATATGTAGAAAGCAAGAAAAGATCTTCAAATTGGACATTACAACACATTAGCTACTATTAATATCCCATTGTAACCCACTGACAAATTAGCATTCGCTTAGCACTCGGAAGGGCTTCGGAATTATTCCAGTGGCCGGCCAATTTGACTAAGTGTTTTCTAGACTTTTTCCCCAGTTATGCCAGGCTAATGCAGGGAAGGTGCCTACTATTAAGTAATTAGGACTTGGCCGATCATCTTCCGACATGCTCTTCCCCACCCTCTCCCGGCATGAGCCTGAGATGGCTTAAGACTATAAATAAATTCCAACTAACAAATTATAAGAGCTGAGTAGAAGATCACCACACATTTGTTGTTGTTTTAACTTGGCAACACCGCAGGTTAAAATCCAGGTCAGTGAAAAAATAAAAAAAAAGTAACATGGCAGTTTTTTTTACTATGCATATTAAATTGAACCGGTAAGAAAGGACTTGGCAGGACAGGATGAGGTGATAGTGCTACGAGAGTTACATAATGGAAAGGCTAAACTTATGACACGTAATTTTAATGGGGGGGGGGGTACTATACATATTTGGAAGGTGGAACCTGTTGTACAGAAAACAAGAAAAAGTGTGTCCGACGTAAAAGGACCTGTTCACAATGAAGTGTTAGTATTAGGAGGTTAACACATTTTATTTTATTAAGTTGGTATACATATTGCGAAGACTGAACTTGTCGGAAAGGACCTGCCCCCGATGAATCGATAGTAATAGGAGTGTTGTACAGAAAACAACCAAAAGTATGTCCGACGCAAAGGATGTGTTCACGATGAAGTGATACTATTACGAGGTTAACACATTTTATTTTATTAAGTTGATATGCATATTGGGAAGACTGAACTTGTCGCAAAGGACCTGCCCCGATGATCTGATAATATTAGAAGGTTACCATATATTTTATTTTGATGATTTCCTATGAAGTTCAGCCTTTTTAATATGGAGGATAATGTTCTTCATATATAAAGTTTTGTGAAGGTGAAATTACAGACCGATTTAGAAAACGACTGGACAGGAAGGAAAGAGGTTTAAAACTGAAGTAATCTTTTCTCTGATTTGCACACGAACTATCATACTCATTTTGAAATCGTTCCAAGTTAAAGTTTAGGCTGATGCAATGTTGAGATTAATCAACTATGACATGTTAACAGCGAGCGTAGAATCTGATGAAATAAATGAAGGAAATGAGATCAGAAAAGTTTGTATGATACTTGTTTTCAAACCATTGTAGTTTATTTTCTGGCTTAGTTAAATATATGATAAACTAGAGCTAATGTACAGAAGATTAAATTCACGTGAAGAAATGACGCTTGTGTATAATCTTCTTTAAAGATTGAAACATTGTCTTAACTATTATTTGATGAAAGCGGTACTCAAACTCGTGACGTCTGATGAAAATGCAAACAGGCCAGTGAAAGACTCTTCACTATCTGTGTAAATGATAGATAGTGTTTTAGGAAGATATGATGCCTCTTTGTAATGTTTGACGGAGATATTCTAACAGTGAAGTCAATAGCTGATGGAATAATCTCATGCCTCCGTTGGGAAAGATAGATAGAAAGAAACAAAAGAAATAAATAAATAATTTACATAGTAAAACATTCTCGTGAGCATTATTTCATGAAAGCTTGTACTCAAACTCGTGACGTCTGATGAAAAATGCAAACAGCTCAGTGAAAGACTGTTCATTATCTGTGTAAATGTTAAATAGTGTTTTGGGGAAGATATGATGCGTCTTCGTAATGTTTGAACGAGATATTGTAGCAGTGAAGTCAATAGCTGATGTAATACAGAGAGCGGATAACATAAGATATATGAATAATGTTTGTGAGAGATATTTAACATTGAATTGAATGCTGATGAAATAAGAACACTGAATAACATCAGATATAAACACATGTGATGTAGAGCATGCGTAGTTTATAGATAATAAATTCCTATATAATGTTAAGCTGTTCAATTGAATGTTCATTATTTCGAGTAACATTGAACTTGTTATATCAAACTAGGAGAGCATTTTACTTTTGCTAGTTCTTAAAAACGTTCTTCACTTCAGATTTTATTGTGTTCTGACTCTCTCAAGGAAAATTTGAATTAAAGGTAAATAATTTTTATTTTTAGAGAAAAAAGATTTGAAAAACTTTATAAATGTAATGTTTTACCATTTTAAATGATTTCAAACTGCGTTGTTTTACTACACATTAGTATGATAGTTTCAATTTGAATGTAATTTCTTTTATTTATAGCCTTACGCATTTAAGACTCAGGGTGGAGGATAAAGGAGGAGGGGAGGGGAAGGATGTAGGTAGATTTTAGTGAGAGGCTTATATAGAAGAAAACATTCTAGAATTTGTCTTATGCGAGTGTGGAAAAAAAACCTCAGGATGCTTAGTCGTGGGGAATCGAACTCAGCACCTAACAAATGCTATGCGAATGCTCTACTCTTTTATTAAAGCCGTATAGAATTTACTTTGAAATTAAATTTTTATTTCTTTATTTTTTTACTTTTTGAGGTATCTTTGGCTCAGGACGACAGATAGAGGGAAGGAAAAGTTGTGTCACGGTTTTAGGTAGACCTTATATTGAAGACATCATTCTATCATTTGCATGCGGGTAACAATTTTGCTAGACTTTTAAGTGGATGGTTTACATGTATACCCACTGCGAGGTATGCAGGAAGCGATTCTGTTAGACTTTTTTGTGGTGGGTTCTCTAAAATTTTTGGAACACATTTGAACTTTTTACGACCAAAGCTTGATAGTGATCAGACCTCATGAGTAAATGGTTTACATCTATAGCCACTGGGAGGCATACGAACAGTGATTCTGCTAGAGTTTTTTATGGGGGTTCTCTGAAATCTTCGAACTTATATTCGACTTTACAAGGAAAGTATGAAATACCCTCCTACTATCTGCCTGGTGCGACCGTTGATAATCAGAAGATGATGAGATGCACTGAATCAGACTAACATTTATTTATGGTCTTCAGGCATCTATGGCTCAGGACGCTAGATAGAGGAAGGGAAAGTATACACGATAGTTTTAGCTACGGCTTATATTGAAGACATCATTCTATCACTTGTCTCGTGAGAGTGTGGAAAAATCCTCAGAATGCTTAGTCATTGGGAATCAGTCAGGACGTATCAAATGCTATGCGAATGGTCTACTCTTTTATTAAGGCCGTATAGACTTTACTTTTAAATTATTATTTTTTATTTCTTTATTTATTACGTTTTCAGGTATCTCGCTCAGGACGGTAGATAGAGGAAGGGAAAAAGAGGAAGTAAAAGAATGCTGGAAAATTTTGGGCAGTGCTTATATTGAAAAAATCTCAGAATGGTTAACCATTGGGAATCGAACTCAAGACGTAACAAATGCTATGCGAATGGTCTATTCTTTTATTAAGATGTATACACTTTACTTTGAAATTAAATTTTATTTCTTTATTTATTATGTTTGAGGATATCTATGATTCAGGACGGTAGATAGAGGAAGGGAAAGGATACAGGAAGATTTTGAACAGGGCTTATATTGAAGAAACTGAGTAGTCATTTAAATCATCTTCCTTAGGATTTGAGTGAGTGATCAAGAGAAACGTCATACAGAGGTGAAATGAGGGTTTCTATAAAGTTTAGAGTTTTCAGCTATTTTGTGAAACTTTTGTAGTATTTCAGACTAGTACTTTTTATTGATAACTATGTATGATTGACAGTAATTTTAGCATAATCAATTAGATTGTTTTTAAAATATTAATGATAATAACTTTTTATTTTTAGGCTTTCAAAAGAAAGTGAAGAGTACACTGTGTTGCGTTCCTTCTTCTTATTCTTCTAGTTGAGTGAAACTTGAATTAAAGGTAATTTGATTTCTTTTATTAAAATTAAATGTGAAGCGTAAATGTTGAGGTATTCATAGTATAAGTTAGGATATCTACAGTATATTACTGAGATATCCCTTTCTTTTATAAGAATGTTGTATTAAGAATGCAATGTTGAAATATTCATATTAAAAGTTAGGATATCTAGAGTATATTAATGAGATATCTCTTTCCTTTAGAAGAATGTTGTATAAAGAATATTTATTAATATTATATAGAATGTGTGTGTGTGTGTGTGTGAAGTTAAATTGTGAATAGTAAATAATTATAATAGTAAGTGGTGAATAATAATAATAATAATAACTTATTTTTTCTTTTCAGATTTCAATTTAGACCTTTTACATTCGAACCATTTTTAAGAAGACTTTTCTTAAATTACTGTCTCCAGATTTTTACGGAAAACAAGAAATATTTGATTTAAGGTAAATAGATTTTTGATAAAGGATTTAAGGTAAATAGATCTTTTATGGTTGATCTTTATTTTGTAAAATGCGCATGAGCAAATGATGATGAATTTCAATTAAAAATATGGTTTGAGGAACAGTAAAATTGTAATAAAAATATGGTTGGGCCAACGGTAAGAAAATGTGAATGGTATAAGGGTAAGAAAATGTCGATGGCGGAATGGTAAGAAAATGTGAATCTTCCAATAGTAAAATGTTAATAAAGAAGTACTTGTATGAGCGATAAGAAATTGATTAGCCGAACGGTAGAAAATCTGATTGCCACAATGGTAAGAAAATGTAATTGTCTTGATAATGAAATTTTTGATAAAAATGTGCTTGCACAAATGGTAAAAAATTGGTTGGCCCAACAGTAAAAAAATGATTGGTCTAAGGGTAAAAATTGGTTTTTCTAAGGATAAAAAAGAATGGTTGGCCCAACGGTAAAAAAATGATTGGGCCAACAGTAAAAAAAATTGGTTGGCCCAACGGTAAAAAGCTGGTTGACACAAGGGTAAAAATGTGGTTTTACGATTTATGTGACTAGTTAAGAGAAACTTCACACAGAGATTAATTTCAGTTTTGTGTGAAGTTTTGACTTTTCACCTATTCTGTGAACCTTTTGTATTATTTCTCAATATCGCTTGTTTTATTTTTATGGTATGAGTTTGTTTTTATGAATAATGAGCTAATTTCTATATATTGTTTACAGAAATCAACTTTTTCATAAGGAATTGAAGAGCAACAATGGATTGTACCACTGGAGTCACCAGTGCGGATCATCTTATTCTAGCTGAGAAGGCTAAAGGATTCGCCGACTGTGACTCAATGTATGAGACGTGGGTGGAATTGTGTCGTTTAGCCTTGCAGGGAATACTACCCAGACATTCTGGTAATGTTTTTAACTTTCTATTTCATCTTCGCCTTCTATCTCACTCTAATTTGAACAAGATATTTGGTGCATGTCTTCATGTAAGCGATTTAATTCAATTAGGTAATGCTGGTTTCTTTCACTCCCCCTCTAATACTAGGCTGGCTTTCGAACATTATATGTTACTAACTGATCCCATTGACGGGAATAATGGGAGAATGCTTCACCCACATCTCGCTTTTCTCTTCGGCTTGATTTCGGTTGTGAAAGATGATATTCAAGAAGTATATGTTTCTATGAAGTCAGATGATTCATTGAATATTGTCCCCCACAGTCGGGAGTACTCCCTCTCCTTTGGAGATTCATTTCCTGTTTCTACTGTAAGTTCATTGCCTGTTTCAACAGCTTCATCCTGTACTTCTACTACTACTTCTGTTCCTGTTAATGTAGATACGTCTATATTAACACAGGCAACTACATTCTTAACTACAGCAAGACCTATTTGCAGTCCTGTAGCTTCTACTTCCTTTATGCCTCATCCAGCTATTCCTTCTACTTCAGCGATTGTTGATACCATTTCGTGTGATACGGGCTGTATTTTTTCTCTAAAGGGTAATGAGTTATTTGACCAGGCCTATGATTATTACGAGGGTTGGGGAACTCAATTAAGTCCTAAGTCAGAAGAAAATATATTGAATAGAATTAAGGAAGTTGAAAAAGATGTGAATTCAGAGATAGTGCAAGAGGGAACAGGGTATGATAACTTTGATTAGATGAACGCGTGCGTGAGTTTGGTAAATTTCCAGTCAAAGGTAGGGAAATCTCCATACGTGCGAAAGCTGGGTCCTCTAGGTTAACCCCGAGTGCTTATGTTGAGAAACTTTTTCAATTTGCATTAGATGATTTATTATCTAATGCTGATCCACAAGCCTGGGTCGATTCAGTATAGAAAGTAGCAATGATGTCAACGGGAAAGACGTCTTTATTCCGTGGCGTAGACGAATCCATTTAACTACCGATTATATTTTGCGTTCGATTGAGAATGTTCTCAACTCGAATGAATCTTTCCTGTTAGCTGATAGTGTAATCATTAAGGCTAACATATCCTACCATATTCGCGGACAAGGCGAAAGGAAAAAGAGGAATAATGATAAGTATTTACCTCTAGAGGAGTAGTTACAAGCACACATTATTCCAGTGCCTAAATTGGGAGCCAATTCATACGATTGTTTACCAAGAGCTTTAATTATGGTAGAGAAGAAAGCGCTTTCTGAGTATAATAAGGTACGATATATGAAGGAGCATTATAAGCATTGGGAAAAGGAAGCTAATGATCTTTGTAAACGAGCAAATATTAATATTTCAAGTTTAGGTGGGAGTATTGATGATATTAATCAATTCCAAGAATATTATGGTAATCG
>JAGDQP010052324.1:0-13016 GCA_022664845.1 Lepisma saccharinum | reverse complement strand
GCTACCTCTGAAACGCAAAGTTTTCGATTGTGTGCAATTGCATATACGTACAGGTGCGTACTGGTACCTCTCGGTTCACAGATGCACATTTTCTGTATTCATGTAGAAATCTGTTTCTTTATTAATAATTCGACCTAAACATGCTTTCCTTAGTAACTACTTCTAATTTCTAATAATTAGAAGTAGTTTATATTTATAATAATAATAACAGTCACAGTAAAGACATACTTTAGTAGGGCGTGAGGGGTGAGTTTTCCAAAATTATGTATCGTCATCAAAACTATGTTCGCTTTCAAAATTTCGGTCGGTTGGTGTAATAGAAGTAGTTTAAAATTGAAGTTAAAATATATTTTTAATATCTTGGAGATGTGTGGGTTGAATGGGGGGAATTTCTCCGAAATTTTGTATTGTCATTACAATTACTTACGCCTACATCAAAGTTTCAAGTCGATTTGCGTAGTGGAAGCGGGTTAAAATTGAGTTACTAGATTGGAACAACAACAACAAAACTGACAGAAGAGTGAAGCTATATAAAATCGTTTAGAAACGGCCGGGTAAATGGAGGAGGCTGAATTCAAACTATCTCTCTACCTGCTTTGGTTGAGGCGCCAACCTGCGTCAGGACAGACGGGCAAAGTGAAACTGAGATCATCATTTGGGCAAGGAGTTCGCTCAAAATAACCACGAGATGAAAATAAAAGAATCTTTTGCTTATATGGACTGTTGAGAACAATATTTCTGTAACTGTATGCCATTTCTTCTTACTTTCTAATATACACTTTCCTTCTTATAAAATGCAATACTAAAACATTATGATGGCACATGATACAAAAATAGTTAATATTTTTACAATACAAATTGAAATTGTGTAGTTCTCTGGGGAGAAAAAGAAGAGTCTAGCTGAATCTTTTCCTTCGGTGCGCCAACATCTGGAACTGGGAAGATCGTGGGGGAGGAAGATTTATTACAGTTTTTCTGCCTGGACACTAGAATTCTGAGAAAATGGGGGTGAGACGTGTAAAGGAGGGTGGCAAGAAAGTTAAACGAGTTCAACTTCGTAGCAATCTTGCTGATGGGTAGGCAAATCGCTAGTCCGACTCGTCTTGTGAAATTGTTACCGATGGAAGGAGGTAAACTTTCCACCGACTTATTGTAGCGTGGGACTTAGCTTTTTAAGTGACGTGAGTGTTTTAGTCGTGTCGTCTCTGAATGTATACCACTACAACCACCTCCATCCTCATCCCCCTATACATGTTTTCTCCTCTATTAGTGTGTGTGTTTTTTCTCTCTTTTACAGTCTGTAAATGTAAAATTTCCAGACTTTGAAATATTTTCCAACCACATTTCTGAAATATTTTATCTACACAAAATTTACTTTATTTACAAATTTTACTTTATTCTGTTTCTCTTCTTCTCCTTTTCTAAAATTATTACATTTTTAAAGGAATAACATTTATAATATTTTGTTTACACCTTGCAGACGATGAGAAACATCTTGTCCTCTTTCTTTTGTTTCAACTATCTGCTTCTTGTAGTTGAGCTCTCAGAAATGCTAACAACGCCTCTAATTACAAAATATTTCTTCTAATTTCTGATAGCGTTGCCTCTTTGTTTATTTTACAATTCCAGAACATTTGAAAGCTGTACTCCATTTCATGATCACATAATCGTCTCTGTTTTTTTTATTTTCAAGTGTTTTCAGATTCATAAACGGCTATCCTCTTTACGGTTGGTACATTTAAGGAGTTCTAAAAGAAAACTCGTAAGTCTACAAACCGTGATTGTCAGAAAATGTAGGAACATTGCAATGCATTAAATTTTATAAACAAATGCCAGATGTTAGCGTCTTGGTTTTTACACCGAAAAAAGGAAATAGAATCCAGAAAGTACTGTGTATTTAACTCACCATAGTGCATCTTCGAAAATATAAATCTGTTTCAAACGTAGGAACTCCTCGATTATCAACTTCTTCTATATATTCTCACTGTCATTATTTAGTTGTGCTTTCCACACACTACTGCCGTTTTCTTCTTCACAGTGATTCTATGATTTCACAGCTTATAGATGTCAAATGTTTTGATGGAGATTTTATTAAGCATATCTTGTCTCGTGCTTTTTCTTTCATGATCTTTGGGTAGCTGAGAGGTTAGTGTGCTCACTTTCTGTGCGCCTGTTCATGGGGTCGATTCCCGCCTCAGTCTCTTGGGCTCGGAGCCCATTTTACCAACCAACTGTAGGTACCACCGTTAAAACCGTGCTTTTTTCATCCCGATATGGAAAGAAAATATTGCATCACTATGTCTCAGAAATGGGAAATACTGTATGGGAAGTAGCAGGTTGTGAAGAAGGATCGGTTGAATTATTATTCGCGCTCTAAAGCAAGCTGGCAGCTAATCCGGCTATCACTACACATGGGATATTGGCAGCGGCATCCACTCATTGTAAGGCTTAACATGGATCGTGCAACAAAACGCTTAGTTTGTAGTACTTAATTGCGCCAACGGTTACATTCTGGTGAAAAGAACCAGATGACTGAATCGTTGGCTGAAACACTTCAGAAGAACTGGAGCCGGCCGGGTGGCTGAGCGGTCTTCTGTGGTAGGCCATCGGCTTGAAGGTCCCGGGTTCGAGTCCCGGCAAGGGCATGGGTGTGGATTTTAACAGCTAAAGGCGAATCGTGACAGGCCGAAGTCCAAAGTTACTAGACTAGCCCATATAAAAATAAAGTTATCCAAGACTACCAGAACTCTATATTACTTTTCTTTCATGGAGACACACCATGAGTATTGTAAAAAAAACTTTAGCCGCAGACCGCTCGGCCACCCGGCTGGCCTATGAGTATTGTATTCAATCGTATATTGTCTTCATGAAACAAACTGAACTTTCTGTTACAGTCTGCACAGTTCACATCCTGACTCATAATGAATTAGATATTGTCCAAGTCCAATGTTCTTTATGGTTTGCGGAAATTATTTCTAATTTAATTTTTAAAATCATTAGGTGTTATGGACATGAAGTTTCGGGAGTTCCCACGACTTTTCTCCTCACGATGCTACAGTATGTCTGCCTTATGTTGGATAATGTGTTGTCCATTTTGAGTTCGGTTCCTTTCAATTGTTTCTTTGTGTAATCGTTGTTGGCTTAGACATGGACGTTGTAGAGATCTGACCTCACTGGATCTTAGACACTTTAAAGATGCGTCGTACTGGGGAACGGGGTGGGTGACTATGTTAAGTAATGTGTGGTGTTCGCTGGTTTAATCTGAATTTTATTTATGGCATTTAGACATCTTTGTCTCAGGCCTATGTTCTCTGGTTGTCAACTGCTACGAGAAGAAACCGTTTGATCTGTATCATCATGGAGTTGACGGATCTTCAAACTGCGGTCATGGCTTCGCATGATCTGTTCCTGCATTGGCTGTAGGCACGTTTTTGCTGTGTACAATCAGAAGGGGGACGCATACTCCGTTCGTGCACAGATCATCATTCTATAGATATGTAGTTTGGTTGTGAATTTCAGTGTTGAACTATTGCGCAAATAGTGTGGATAGGAATCCTGTGTGTTGCCTTTCTATTTTGCTAAAGTTGGTTAGGTGCGAGTATAATGACAGATGGCAGTACGTTTATATGGCATGACTTCATTGTGTAGTCTTAGCTGTGGTGAGTTTGAAATTGGGCGACTGCGTGTCATTGATCTTGAAGTCTCATTTTTTGATACATGAAATAATTTAGACCAGTTTAAATTATATGGCTTTGTAGACAATCCGCTTGTTTCTGTTGCTGAGGAAGAGGGCCATGTCGTCGGAGAACATGGCCCCAAAACATTCGTGGGACTCGCGAGTTTTACCGTATATGGGATGTTAAGCGTATGTGATAAAACGCTTTCCTGTGGGACACTGGCATGTATGTGAAGGAGTCACGAGGTCATTCCATGGCAGGGGCCTTTACAATTTCTGTGCTGTAGGAAGTCAACGAGAAGTTGGACATAGCAATTTGGCAGTTCTTGTCGGTTAAGTTTTACAAAGAGCCCAGAATGCTAACCTTTGTCAAATGCTTTTTCGATGTCCAGGAAAATTGTGGTGGTGTGGAATTTCGCATTTAGTTGGAGTAACAAATGGTCAACCACTCGCAGGAGTTGAGCTTGCTTGTGGTTGTCCAACTAGAATCTGAACTGATGGGGAGATACCTGGTGTTGAAGATATGTTCTGAGACGATGGCGTAGAATCTTTTATATATCTTGCTGAAGCGCCAGAGGAGATTGATGGTTCGGTAGCTGGTGGTTAGTAATTTGTTCTTCTGAGGTTTAGGGATCTTACAAATGATAGTCGTTCTTCATGAAAGAAAAAAGTGGAAATCGATAGAATACATTAATTAGTGTGGATAAATAGGAATGTAGTGCTGGGTGTGCATTTTCTTTTAGCGATGTTACGATGATCCCGTTCTCACTGGGAGCTTTATTTGTTGGCAATTTTTGCATAATCTTCGTAACGTCTCTGGGCTATAGCCAGCTATTTTATGGTCCCTGGACTATTGATTCCCTGTCTGGTCTATAGACTCTGTTAGGGCCCCTGCTATCTATACCCTCTAGAAATAAGGGTAACTGATTTACCTTTGGCAGGGTCCCTGAACAAGTAGCCCCTTTAGACCCTCTCCCTCTTAATCCGACTCAGGTGGTAGATAGTGGTTGCTGGCATCGTGGTGCGGTTAAGATGTTGCGAGGTTCTTCTTCAATATGATCACTCTCTGTGCGTCGAACAGTGTGGAATTCGGGGCAAACTAGGCATCGATGGTAGTTATGAAAACTTCCTCTTTTTGTTCCTAAGGGAAATTTACTAGACCACTCAAACGTTATTGTCAAACACGAAAATAAGGCTAGAATATCAAGAGGAATGCAATTTTGAACGTGTTGTCAATGTAATTAAACCCTGTAAACAGTTGTAAAAAAAACCTTCGTATATGCTGGTTTTATTTAGTAATAAAGTTAGATTCGCATTCTTTAGAAAGTTTACGACACAACATACATTCATTACTTCTGTCACTGACGTAAATAAAGGTAGGTTCGTGATATTGGTCATTAACAAAGAAAAACGTCTGGTTATACTTTTATCAGATAGAGAGAGAGAGAGTCGTGATTCCAATAGTGTTACGGTCATCCTATAACTCTAGACACAGCACAACTAAAGGGAATTGCTGCCCATTTCTCGTGAACTTGTTCCTCTCCGACAGTCAGATAATTTGGGTCTCTTCCACAGACTCTCCATGCGTTCAACCATTCGAGCGTCTTATTGTCGTGCTGGGAGTAGGGAAATTGGTTAGATTGCTTCCTCTATAACTATTCACAAGGTACAGATAGTTGGTGAAAAGACAATCCTCCTGAAACTCTAATCTAATTTCGTGTTTCGCAATACCCCATTCCTATTTCCAACTTTTGAGTTTAATTCAAGATGGCGACCACCAAGATGGTAGCTGCCTGCTCGACAAATCCAACGATAGTTGTCGTTAGGCGTAACATGTTTATGTCATGTCAAATTACGCCCTGAACATCTCAGCTTAATACTATAAAAATGTTAAATGCCTTTTGACGTAGGCTATATTTCACATAACTTTCCAATTATCTCGTTGCTCTCAGATATAATTCCGAAACGTAAGAGCTCACCGTATTTGCTTTGCTACATTCAAATCTGATTTGTTTTTATTTCTAAGTAGTTTTTCAACTATTGCAAATGAGAACTCTCTATTTTCCCATTTTGGGAATCCCCGGTATTATTCTCTTGAGATTTTCCCGATATTTTTTTACCCATCAGTAATGGTGACTGTGCACTCTTCCTGCAATGCTTACGTCTTACGTTGTTCCAACGTTTTCATTTTCTCTTTAATTTTAATTCCCTTTTTGGTGCAAGGACTTTAAAGTTAAATTATACAAATTGGTTTATTTTGTAAATGATACCTGACCTCAATTTGTTCTTACGTTTCATTTCCACTTGCCTGAGTGCTCTCCTCTCTCTATCTCTCTCGCTCTCCTAGTGTGTGTGTGGGTGGGTGGAGGGGGTTATGCTATATTCATGGAACTATCTGTAACGGGGAGAAACAAAGAAATACTGTACCGAAAGGGTATAGAGATGAACCTGCCGTCATCCCCCAACATACACCCCTGGGGTCATGTAATACATGACTACAGGGTAAATTACTTGGTTTTTCGCGTAAGTGAAGGGAATGTTTCTTCAGTGACGTGGCGTGGGATGACTTATTCGAGAATTCTCGCTGTTCCCATTCGGCAACTTCCGGATGGCGTTTTCTGGGTGTGAAATATGGGGCACAGCTGATCCCTTTGCGGTAAGCCTGCTTCCTTCCGTTTTGGAGTTGATCCCTCACTGGAGAAACTAATGTGTGATGTCATCCCACATTTTCACAAAATTTCCTGCCACTACCAAGGTTTTCTGCTCTAAAAGAGAGAGAGAGAAAGAGTAGGAGATAGACAGAGACAGATTGAAGACGGAAGGGTACGATCTTAATTTTTTGTGTAGACAAGGTTTCTAGAAATTAAGTACAGAGCAAGAAAGGGAAGATTAAAGATATTCTCTCACGAACGAAGAATACCAAATATATTAAGAACAAACTTCCGTGAACTAACTTCTATAATGTTTAGCATTGCATAAAAACTCAAGGAAAATATTAAGTAAATGTTTTGTATGGCGTATAGGATTACATATAGAGCAGAAACATGAACCCTAGGAAAGTGAAGAAAGAAAATTCTACTTTTAAATTCATGTTATGGCCTTTTGAGAAAATTGGAAGCCTTCGAAATGTAGACAAAGAGGAGAATGGAAGTGCTGAAGAGACAAAACAATATTAGTGACATTAAAGAAGATGGAAAGAAAAATTTTAGGACACTGATTACTCCGAGATTATATATAATTAGATAGATAGATACATATTTAAGGGTTTTCGAAACTTCAAATTCAAATTTCCATGTATTTTTTTAAAAAATACGCCTAATGGTATGTATTTTCTGTAGATTTCATATCCATACCCATGCTGGACCCCATGACGAAATCCTAGGTACCGCTAAAGAGAAAAGAGGAAAAGATAGAAGATCAATTAATAGATAGAAGATAAGGAAGCTATAGATAACCGGAAGTTTTGGAAATTTGGATCTGGAGAAAAGAAAAGAAACAAACGATTAAATACGAATTGGAATTTGAATTGAGTTATTGAACTTTAGTTTCTTTTGGTATAGACCGTTAGACTGACAAGTGAGTATGGAAGTTACCTGATAAAGAAGTGCAAGAGCGAGTAGATGAAAAAGGAGTAATGAAAAGGAATGATGATGAAAAGGAATTAATCAGAACCTCGGTTAGGTAGAAATACTAGTTTGCAAGATGCAATCAAAATGTGGTTGACGAGGAAAAAATAAACAGGAAGAATATGGATTAATTTGTATGTAGAACACTGAATAGTTCTAGTATCTGTTTAAGAGAGATTTACCAAGTAATTTGTTTCTTCCCACTTGATATTACAGCTATCCCGACTCCCCGTTATTGAGGTGCACTGGCTCAGCTCTTATACATTCACTTTTTTTCTAAATCTATCTCCCCCAAAGTTTCTGCACCGATGATCACCAATTTTTGTACAGTGATAGTGGTTGTGGAGGAGAAGGTTTATAGATCAAGAAATTAACGAAACGTTGTATACTTTCCATGGTAAAAGTACTAAAAGAAGACTTTTCACGAATTAAGCAAGAACTGCTAGACGTATTACATCCAAACTCGGTATTCTGGTAGAGTGGACAATCCTCTATGTTTTAGCCGCACCAGAACTTGCACATTGCATTGGTCAACAAAAACCTTTTTCGATTTTTAACAAGAACTTAATTAACGAATATAAGTATATTTGTAATGCTGAGATCAAATATGCTGTCAGATTTTCTCCATCAGACAGTGCCTTTTTGTGGCACATGTTTAAAGTTATATGGAATTAGTATCAACTACGTGTATATGATAAATTTACATCTAATTTTCACTTACCTAAAAGGTTGTATATGATGATTTTGGACTATATGTTGCTTTGGGATGTCTCTCTTCATGGTCCAGCAGTAGTCAGACAGTATACTGGGACTTCATTTGACTTAGTACCAGTGGAGGACCTCCTTAAGGAAAATACTTCATTTTGAATAGCATTATTTCAACAATTATTTCAGAAAAAGCTTCTATTTGTTTTGTGACAAATCAAATTTATCCAGAAATATCAATTTTTGGGGATACCGGTGTCGTATTCCTTGATAAAACTTAGCAATATGGGGGAAAATATGACATATATATACTTAAAAATGCTATGACCTTCACATTCCTACAGATATTCCAGCTATATATTGTATACTGGATTTTTTCTAACATCAATTTCCCTCATTTGATAAAAAAAAATCCCTTTTTATGACTTTTAAAAATTATAACAAAGAAAGCCTAATGTATAGAAGTACGAGGTGCATACCGAAAGTAATGCCTGTTGATCATTATATTGGAAAGTATTAATTAAAATTTAATTCCTTTCCAGCAGCGTATAGGGTGATTGTTCTTGCATGTTTTCACCCGTTTTCGTTATTTCAGGTTTTGCTGAACCATGGATGTGAAGCATAACCAAAGGGCTACCATCAAGTTCCTAACAGCAAAGGAATGTATTACCGTTAGCGTCCATGTAAGGCTCGAAAGGTTCATAGTGAGGAGACAATTGACGTGAGTAACGTCCGAAGAGGGAAGAATCTAGTATGGAAGATAAACCTCGAAGTGGAAGATCAGTGACAGCTGTAACAGAGGATAACAACAACAAAACGTTGATGACTTAATTAGGGCGTATCTTCGTGATAACGAGACTCAATTATTAAAACTTACATTACATTAAAACTCATGTGAGAACGTTTAGGCTAATTCGCTTCAAACTTGGCATGATTGTATAGGATTCAACCCTTTACTTTTGAACCACATCAAAAATATCAAACTATTTACCGTTTCTATGGTAACGAGACTGAATTATTAACTACACAATTACGTAGGAATCAATGAGAGCCGCTTGCACCCAAACTTCGCATAATGATGTATCCATAAACAAAGGTAAGGGGCTAAGGGGCCGCAGGCCTCCCTCTTCCATTGCATTTACAGGCAAAGGTAAGACGTTTAGGAGTCGCAATGGAATTTAGAGATGAAATTAGAAAAGTATAGCTCAGAATCGCACCAGGAATCTTATGGATCTATAACTATTATACCTATGACTTTTGTCTAAAATGCTGGAATCTTGAAATCCTAAGTAAACGAAGGAATGAAAATGATGCACTGTTCTAAGCGAAGATACTATCAAATAAATACAGCTGTGAATATGTATTAAAAACATTGTATTCACAGTGCCCTTGCACAACACTAGAAGCAGTAATCTTGTAACAAATGAAGCGTATGCGCAAACAAACGTCTGACATTTTCAAATAAAAAAATCACGAGTACCTTTTTATATATAACAGGAAAAATATGAGGCATAAAATATTCATACTTTGCTCAAAAGCGGACTTTAGTCTAACATGTCTTCGTACAAAGTATGAATATTTTATATATCATATTTTATTTGTTATATATAAAAATGTACTCCTGATTTTTTCTTATTTGAAAATGTCACTTAGACGTTTGTTCTCGCATACGCTTCAAATGACGATAAGGACCATGTTATTTTAAACAGTATAACATCACATAATTTCAACGACTTGAAATATGATTTCAATTCAAAATAGATATTGAAGAAATAAAAGTCTGATTTTTACTTTTTTATCTGTCTTTTAAAAGTAATAATAACGTTGTACGATATTCGTTACTATCATGCATTTTAACCACCTTGTCTAATATCTAAATACCCACTATTTTAACGACGCAACATATATTAATCTGTTCATTATTGTTATTATTCTGTTAAGATGATTATGGCTTCCCAACACAAAATGGACAATAACGCACTTATTAGATGTAATAATTTAAAACCAAATCTCCTCTCTAGAAAACAAAACAACGATGGATCTTATTGCAAAAAGGATGTATACCTTTCTTGTTGCTATGATACGAGATTCGCTTAGACACGTCAACTCCGTTGTAACCTGCGTGTGCAGGTCTCGAACCTGAGCGGGCTCACTTCGTCCACGGCACGTACACTAATTCATTTTTTTTACTTGCTATATTTTTTCTGCATTTTATTTTCTCATTAAAGAACGGTAGAAGTTTGTATTGAAGTTAATGAAGTTTGCGATCCCTAGTTTGGGCATCTCTTGTTGAATAACTTGGCATCAGACCAATATCTTTAGCAGGAAACGCAGTTACATCATCACATTATCTCTCACTGCCTCTTTCTTCCGCTGTCTTTGCCTCTCAAAGGCGAGGAACGAATCTGTGTTTCGCTGGCACATTAAAGCTTTGTTTAATACTCGTAGATTGCGCCACACCGAACGCACATTTCTGCTCGAAGGAAGAAAACACGAATAGTTTAATAAAACATATCAGTGTTTACCTTCCCTAGCCTGTGTTTTCCGCTTTGATTATTCATGTCAAGCATCTGTGGTAGAGAAAATGTTTAACGTTTAAACTTGGTTTAAACCTTTGCTCCACTTCTCCCAATGGCTATGAAGTGCGCATCTCAACTTCATTCGAAAAAAAATCTTTATTCTGTCAACGTCGTAGTCAGAAACGGTTGGGTTGAGACTGTATATAAACATTAATCTTCTGGATTTCCTCATTTTACCACAAATACTTGTTTTGATTAGTTTTGGAACCTTTCATCTACCTGTGACACAAACACTAAGTTTATAACTGTGAGATGACCTCCTTTCAGTTTCGCTTGCCTAGAAGAACTTGTGATAATAGCAGAGAGAGACTATGATATATGAGAGAGTAACACCCTCTAGTGTTAAAACTTGGCACTATTTTTCTGGCTTAACACTATTTTTATTGACTTTATTACCGATCTCCAGGAGAAGTAAATTAACGCCAAAAGGCATCTGTTGGTGTAGTCCAAAGCCTGAAAAGCGTACAGAAATTCATCTTCATCAAAACAGAAATTCTGGGTATTTCCCTCTGATGAAAACTCGCTACATCAACGAGCTTCCTTAGTCGATACAATTCAAGCTGAGTGTATATTTCACCACCATTAAATTTTATAATTCCTTTTAATACTTGAAATTGTCACAGCAGGAAGCAAGCAGTGTGTTCACTAAAAAAATAAACATTGAACATTTGCTACGAAACCTTTATTGACTATTCCATATTTGGAACGTTTCATGAAACGCGTTCTCAAGTGCTCTTGTTACTACATTTTCCCTAAAATCCTTTGAAAATAATGTCGGTTCAAGATTGACTTCAACTTGAGAAACAAGACCAAAGTATATGGGGGCAGGACAGTCCAATATTCGATTTGTTATAAATTAAGAAGGGGGATTCTAAAACTACTGGTTGCTTGTAAGTTTTCATCTGTTTGGGTAGAAATACAAAGATTTATTTATTTATTTATTTATTTTTCCTGTTTGAGATGGTATTAATCAACAACCAGGGATGAAATCCTCAGGCATCCGGAATCCCTTCCCACAAATCGAACACTGTAGGACACGATAGTTGTCTCGTGTTTTCGGGATCTTCACTGGTCGACGTTCCGTCAGCTTCAACACGTGTCTTCGGTTCATACGGTCCCCGTATGTTTGTTTAAACATTTGAAACGTAAAACTTTGGTAAACTTTATTTTTATTTGGGCCAGTCTGGTAACTTTGGACTTACCGTCGATTTGCCTTTAGCTGTTAAAATCCACACCCATGCCCCGGCCTGAACTCGAGCCCGAGTCCTTCGAGCCTATGCCCTACCGCCACAGACCGCTCGGTCACCCGGCCGGCCATTTAAAACGTCTCTGTAAAAATTTCCCCAGGTTTGAAACAAGGTTTCACGCATTGTTGCATGCATTTAGACAAATTCTTGTATCAATTCCTACGGAAAGTCGTTGAACTAAATCCTCTCGCAATAGAGGTTTTGTGTGCTCTAAAGAAAACCATGGGCTAGGTAAGCCAGGGGAACGTTGTGGGAAAAACTCCTCTTCTGTTCAAAAGAGAATTGAATGTCGGTGGTCCGAGAAGAGAACTTGTTAATGTTTTAGAGAACTATTGGAAAAGATAAAATGAAAAAGAAATATTGTTCCTTGCATATGTATGAAAAGAGTGCAATCTCGAAACTAATGTTATATATGATGAGTGTTATTACATTCGTATAAATCTGAATAGTTTACTAAATGCAAAAGTGTGTCCAAAGTGCTGGTACCGCCAGTAAAATTCATTTTATATTATCTTTAGCAGACGTGTGTATTGGCCCTTATAACACCTTAGATAATTGGCCAGGTTGAAGTTAATTAGAGAAAATTAATGTTTACATGATGATACCTGGTATCATGAATTCATTATAACTGAGTAAGTTGCTCTGCCTGCAAGCTTTACAGTTGAAGTGTTTCATCAAAGCCTTTTCAAGGAGTTTGTTGATGGAGAGTTCTACTACTTTAACGATCGCATACACAAACACTTACATCTTTCAATATAGGGACATCGAGAGGCAACAAGATTTCACTTCTCTTCACTCATTTTTCAATTGGCCTTGAATATAAATAAATCACAGCCATATTCGATCCACTAGTGGATGAGGCCTCTCCCCGAAGGGAGGAGTTGGTCTACTGCTCCCACGCTGACCAGACGGGTTGGGAGAGGATGGATATATATAAGAGGATTAAGTGGGACATCATAGGACTATCAGAAGTGTGGAGGAAGAATGAAGAACAGTTGGAACTACCGTCAGGGCACACGTTCTTCTACAAAGGAACAGAAACTGGAAAAGCGACAGGCGTTGGCTTTATAATTAATAAAGACCTGAAGTCACGAATCACAGAAATTGAAGGAATTTCAGATAGAATCGCACGGGTAGTAATAAAAATTAACAAGAGATACAGTATGGAAATTATACAAGTGTA
>JAGDQP010052323.1:2541-13808 GCA_022664845.1 Lepisma saccharinum | reverse complement strand
CTCTTGCCGGGTAAAGTGGTGTCTAGGGAAATCTGCCTTTCCCTATGCTGCCAGAAGCCCAGACCTCACACTATGTGACGCTTTCTTGCACGGCATTGATAAGTAACATTGTTTCAATCCGGTGCCAGGCACCGTTCCTAACCAGAGTACAAATATTGAGTCTGTGATAACTGTTCTAACCCAAGATTAATTTGCTGTCATGGATAATTTATCTCATGCAGTATACCGTGAACAATGACGGACGATATGTGGAGCTTGTATTTGTGTAAGAATAGTCGAAAGCCAAAGATTTAGCTACTTTGAAACTTTTTTTGGCAACACCCTATATATATATATATATATTTTTTACTTTCCTTATTTTACACAGAATGTTTCGTATTTGCTCTAAATCGCTCTTCTTTTATTCTTTCTTAACCTTATCTAAAGGAAAACGATTAGAAACATAGCATTATGTTGAAATGCAGGCGCTACAAGTTCTTTTTCTCCCTTTTTCTTCATTTTTGAGGCTACATGGGGAAAGGAAAAAGTCTAATACATTATGGATGTCTCACATGATGAATGTTTAACTTGACCACTGTTCACACGGAGCGTAGTCTAATATCGATTTCTAGTTCCAAAATTTTTTATCTTTTTTCATTTTCCGTATATTTTCAGTTTCTGATCTGTTTCCTTTTTACATTTTTTTCCAGTTTGCTATGGTTCGTGGTGTCCTCAAATCTTGGAACGTTAATTTAACTCATTTCCCGACGTCATACAATGATGACATTTTGTACAACGACGTAAGTCGGGTGACAATACAATATTCCATTGTTACTCTCATATATTATATTTCTATATATTTATACATTTTGAAAGCATATTTTATTTTTTATTTTTAATACGGACTTCTTTATCCTAAAATAAATACTATCCTGCAATGAACTTGGGTTTTACTGGTTGCAAAACACTTTAGGATTTGGGTCACAAAAGCACCGAAATAACTCGAAAAAAAATAATAGAAAAACTTTTTAAATACATACTTTTCTTAAACCATTCGTACTTAAAAGCAAAAAAAAAAAAATAAAAATAAAAATAAGCATGACTAAAAAAAAGAATGGGACGCGCCAATTCAAAAATTTATAAAGTGACTGCATATAAGAGCGCGCCCCATGTTTTTCTTTGTAGTCATGCATAAACATTTTTATTTTTTTACTTTTTAGTACGGATGATTTAAAGATAAGTATGCCTTTAACCCTTTAAAGCAGAATTGTAATCCTTGAGCTTACTGTAATTTTGTTTATATTTGCACTTCTGGAGAGCCAAATAATAACAAAAATAGGAAAAATATTTTTTTCTTATCTGGTTTACAAAATATGGTATGGGACATATATGTCCCAATCTGCGTTAAAGGTAACAATTCCATTATGCAAAGAACCAATTTGAATTTTGGAATATTTATTTCTGTTCAGATACAAAGTTATTAAGTGATACTTGTTATTTTGTTATATTCCATATTTGGTGTCCTTTACTATATTCTTGCAAAATTGGTATATATTTAGAAGCAGAAAATTGGAGTATTATATTCAGGTTCAATTTAGATAAAACTAATTTTACATGTTCACAGACTATGTACATTTTCAGAAACAGAATTGTAGAACTAACCTTTTTCAGGTTATACAAGACACTTGTGATCCTAATACACCACAAAATATACTTTCTCACTTGCTATGGTGATCAAAGAAACAATTTTTGTCTTGCGTGAAACGCAAATTGGTTTTGCAACTTTCACATGTAGCGCTGGTCTTGTTCTCTGTTTGTCTCTCGGCACAATATTTACATCTCTTCCTCTTCTGAGAATGCTGTGGAAGATGTTGTGGAATGGCACTTACTAACTCCTGTACTCTTCGTGTCCTAGAAGTATAGGAACGAAGTAAATGCATTCTGCAGGAGAAGTGTCCAATGAGGCCACGCGCCACATCTCTTCAAAATTCAAGATGAGTAATTTTGCTAGTAGGATTAAGTTTTAGGAACAAAATATGAGCATTGTTTACTGTAATGTCCAAAGTATCTTGGAATATCCTCAAATAGTACTTGAAATTTAATTTTAAGTCAAAATCATAGGAACACTTCTTTTGGTCCATGAGGTCTATACACCTCCCATGTATGAATTATAGTCCTTTATGACCTCCGGACAAGTCACTTTCACTTCTCGGAAGTTCGCACTCGTTGTCAGAAAAGTGAATCATAACTTCTAATTGTCTTGAAACGTTCCTGTGCCATGATATTAGCAATATATGAGACCCTCAAATCCTCATCTATGGACTAGGGATGTCAATCCGCTCGGCTCGAGCGGCGAGTCTAACTCTTGAGTCGAGTCGTCGCTCGAGCTCGACTCAGTGTTACCGAGTCGCAGCATGAGTCTCTCTGAGCAGGGACTGAAATCGACTCGAGCAGCTACTGAGCGCCGACTCGGTTCCACTCAAGCACATAGTGAGCGCCGACTCGACTCGACTCGAGCGGTTCTGGCCACAGACTCGACTCAACTCGAGTAGGTACTGAGCACCGACTCGAGTCGAGCGAGTCGTTGAAATCCCTACTGTGGACTAAAAATCACGTATGGTTGGCACTGTGTGTGGTATCCCATTAGAAACATCATTACAACATAGGTACTCAATTCATTTTCAGATGTCGAAAACACATGCCCTTTTAGCTGTGCATGGAGGATAGATTCTGGAATGACAGTATCACTTAATAATCCTTCAAACTTTGCAGTGGTTAGGAAAATACGTAAAGGGATCGAACTTGCATCTAAATTTGGAATTTTTATCTTACACCACTCGACAGTAACAGAAGGAGTAATATCCACAGTACCTGATATTTTTTCCCTCCACTTTACATCTACTGGATTTTTCACATTTGGTTGTTCTGCAGTAATTTCTTGTTCACCTTCAGTAACACTCGAATCATCAATTATGACCAGGGCGTTAGATTAATTTTCAGGTACAACTGAGTCCATGTCTTTTCCAAGAAATAACAAAATCCTCTTCGTCTAATTCAACTTCAGAGTCGCTATAATCAGCAAACAACAATGCCCTAATTTCTGTTTCCGCAAAAATTTAAAGTGTCGGGAACACAAACGGTTTGAGATCGACATATTTTTATCTCTTGCGCGGGGAACACACAACTTACAGGAAGAGGTTTAGCAAAACTACGAAGTATATTTTCTCCCCTTGCACTTCAGTGTGTTTTCAATGTGGCCAGGAACAAAAACTTTTAGTTACAATCTATGAAATTCGTAAAATACACTGAAAGAATAAGATGTGCCGAAAATATAAAAACATTCCAGATAGTGTCCTTATCGTTTCAATAAAATATTTATGGAGAAATATTGTGTCAACAATCAAGCAACGATAAAAATGCTTACATTCTTAATTCGCATAGCAGGGATGATTTGTTACCCTTCATGCAGATTGGGACATATGTGTCCCATGAAATTTCTTCTAATCTCTAAGACAAACTATTAACTATTTGGATAAGCCTATAGGCTTATATGCCTATAGGTTATATTAAAATAGTATACACTTTCATACAAACATCCAGTAAACCACTGGAGAGAAAAAAGTTAAGAATATTATTTTCTAAGATTTTTTCGAGTTTTGAAGGTATCTTATAAGATAAACTATAAGTGTATCTCTATTTCTCTATGTCTATCTCTATTTCTATGAATACAAGTAATATAGTTAAACAAAAATATGTCAAATATTGTTTGGATATAAGGGTTGGCAATAATATAAATTCCGACCGATTTTACTAATAATGGTAGTTGTAGAAAATAATAATTGAAGTGGGACACTGGTGTCCCATCTACATTAAAGGTCTTGCTTATTCGTTTGTTAGTTAATTTAAAAAATTGAAGCTCTATATCCTGAATGTTATGTAACAAGCAGACAGAGAAAGTTAACATGGTTGCATAATTTAAGGATATACATTTTCTATATTTTTCATTCAGTTAGATTTTATCCAGATATACTGTAGAGTGTTTCAAAATACGGAGCTAATATGTCCTCCTGTTGGCACTAGGGTCAAAGGCAGACATGGAAAGTACGATTCAGGTACGTGCACTTTTGTATATTTGTGGTAATTCTATTAATTTTTGCCACTATGTGTACACGTAGTGACAAAAATCATGTTTTATAATCACTGCATTATGTTTCAATGAAGAAACCATGAAAAGTGGTGCAGATAGCTTAATCTGTGCATTTGAGAAACCACTAATACTTTGTAGTATTGTCTGATAAAAATATTGTCATCCACTTAGAAATAGTCATAAATAGACACTGTATGCTATATACATATATCCTGCCATTGTAGTGTCACTAGTTGTGCAACGTTGCCAACTAAACATATATTTTTTTTAGGCACTATGTCAGGTTTTAAATGAAGTGCAGTGTTAAAAGTCTAACCTTTTTTCCTGAACTAAAACAGTGTTGTTAACTCTAGGAGATGTAATTGGAGACAAATTGCTATTAATTTTTTTTGTTGAGTTAGCAGCACTGTATAACCTATGACATTATGTATAGCTTTCACTGTTTACCTCATAACTGTGAAGAATTTCGTTCATTCCTTTAATGAAGTTTTAAGTGTTACCATAGTTTACGTACCCACGATGTTCCGAAGTGTAATTTATATATTTGTTACAACAGGTTTACATCCATTTATTTTGTGCATACATCGTTAATATTGTGATTACCCATATCTATCTCATTCTTTACAAGTCTTTTGAATGTTTTAATACTATCTGATATGCCTGCCCGTTGGTGGGTGATAAATAAATTAAAACGTAGGGGATGACGTGTATAATAATAGTTATTTGTCCTAAGGAACACGGATACCAAGTTTTTCCATTTTGCATTCCCACCCTCCGTCTCGCCCCCTTTCACATTTGTATTGAATCCGTCAAGGGGTGTGAAATTGTAGAACGTTTAAATATACAAACAAATAACCGAGCAGACTTTCAATTTTTTTACTTTTATATACCGATATAGGTTGACAGCATTAATATTTAGTTCAGTAACCATGATGTTACGCGTACAATTGTAGATTTCCGTGTTGGTGACTTCGTAAGTATATTTATTGCCGGTTTGCCACAGCAGAACAAACGAAATTCATCCAGTCGTGCATTTCAAAGTAGAGCGGATATTTAAAAGAAAAATCGAAAGTAGTTCATTACAATCTATGTCTTAATTAAATAACTTTATTGAAATACCATTTCATGTAAAATACGCCTTTATTCCAAGCTCGTCATATCGTAATTTTCTTATTAACATATGAGTGTACTTTCGTTGTAGATATATGTGCCTCTCCTTGTATATCAAATAATCTGTAACTTTTGATTGAATTTTTTCTTGGTTATGTGTTGCTTTTTCAGTACAGTTTCTAAACTAGAGGTTACGTATTCAAGTATTGAGCGTGCAAATGTTACAAAGATGTGGAAGCCTTTTATTTTACCTGAATTCTCGTTCAGTTCTTCCTACCAACACCACGTTTTCATTTGCTTCATTCCTTATAACTTTATAGATAGTTTCAAATTGTACAGAACACTTAAGTTCTTTCATTCTTCATTCATCTCGAATACTTTGCTGTCAGAAGGATGAAATTAATTAGAATTAAAAAAAAAGCCATAAATTTCAATACATTCCATGTACGTAAATTCTTGCATTTTAAAATAAATTGACTTAAAAAGCAACTTTATTTGAGTAAATTTCCATCAGTTTGACAAAGAAAGCTCACTGTTATAATTTCATTAGTTCATGCATTTCTCTTCTTCCTTTCAAAGCATTCTAGCACGTTCCGTCATTTAATATTAGTCCTGTTCATGTTTTGATGTCCTTAATTTTGGAACAACTTAAGGTTAGTCTAAAGTAACTGTTTCTAGAGCTAGGGGACCTCAGTGTGTCTCTAATATATTTTATTTTTCGTTGCACGAAATTTCAATCCTGCTCCTACAAATTCAAGCCTGGAAAGTTCAAACGTTCAGAGAAGAAAAATTCATAACCAGTTCAAGCGTTCAATTCGTGCCGATTTTCTTATTTTATTTTCTTCTTCATTATTGAAATCGCTTCATATTTACAGTTTTGGAAATGCACAACAACAATCTAACCATTTCAACAATGAACATAAGAGGAAATAAACAATCACTACTGATTGTACTCTTGGAATTGTTATGAACGATTAAACTCTCTAAGCTTTCATTTGTAGGAGCAGTACTGCAGTTTTGTGCAACGATAAAAATACATTAAAGACATACTAATGTAGTGTTGCCACCTATCGTTACAACCTTGAGGAAAAGTTGTCATAATGATAGAGTGAGAAGTGAACATAAATGGCGCCTTAGTCTATGCAACCCAATATACACTGTAACTGTGCAGATTGTATAACATTTTAGGGGATAACGCTTCGTTTTCAGCTGATTCCAAAATAATTCTTTTTTTTTTTCTCGTCTTCATCTATTTTCAAGTTGTACGTCTGAACGTTCTTAACAAGGGCTGGCGCCTGAACTAAAATAGACACAGAGAAACTGACGTCACATTTAGGTTAAGTGATCTCGCTTTGTCCGGACGATTGAAACTGGTGACTCTGAAAAAGACTAATGCTATTCACTTCCTTAGCTTTATTCATATTGTGAATTGACTCTTCACTGTTAAATATTTTTTACGCGTTGCTAGGAACTGTCAGTAAAGTTCCGCAGAAGTTTTAGTATTTCATGTTTTTTCTTTATAATCAGGGGGGAAATCGTAGACGCTTTTCGTATGGTGAATTGAATTGATTCACTTGTCAGTTCTACGCATGCGCAAAATGAGAAACTAGTTTCTTATCAGAGCCGTGAATTCAATGAACTAGTGTTTGCTCCGCCATCTTGACTACTTCTCATTTTAAAAGAAATAGAAACTATTCTCAGTGAATGGGAATTCCGATCCCTAGTTAACAAATATTAAAGTGATTAAAATGTGACGTAAGTCGTGGGATCAACTTAGTTTAAATCTTCGATGCTGAGACAACCCACTTCTGATCTTCAATACTGTTTGGATCTGGGTTAGTTTTATGTCTGGCAATTTAGTCCAGTCGGTAAGACGACGTTAGGAACTAATCAATCTCGTGTTCAAATCTCATTCATGGTTCTCTTATTGTTTTCCTATTGCTTCCAGTATACTTGAAAATTAAATGGTGTTTGTTATTAGGCAAGTTACTGGAAATACCAAGCAGCTATAGTCGCCTATCTTTTCCCAAGAATGCTTCGGAATTTTTATACAGTGTAACATCTCAATAAAAGCAGTTAGAAAGAAAACGACCTTAACTTAGTCTGGTCAGCTTTAAATGCGGCGAATCTGAAACTGGCATGTCCTTTTTGCTTGGTTGGCTTTCTCCATTTTAAGAATTCAGGCAACTGTTACTATAAACACATTAGTATGTTGTCATGGTAACGACTCTACATTTATGCTATGACGTTCCTTATGCTTGTTTAATATTTATAAAAGCAATCCAGATGTTAGTTTCCTTAACCTCTGTTAGTACATCATAAGCTCCAGTACATTTTCTATTCATGAACAAACGAAGAAACAATGCTTTCCAGTGTTTGTTTCCTAGTGCGTAGCATTTTGAGGACTTAAAGGTAGTACCACAAGACAACACACAACCAGTAGTAAAATTAATCATGAAACTGTCATATTTTGCATACATTATTCCATATGAGTTTTTGATAAACCTCTGTGTTTTCATTAAGTTTGGTATTCTCAGACGCGGAAACCACTGTACTTTTCAAGAATATTTTTTAAAAAAGAAGACAAAACATTTGCTTTCGGAAGACCCAGACACACATACACAGACATACGTAGAAAAGAAATATTGTTTTCTTCCATTAGAGCACACCCAGAGATAATTTAAAAAGAAACACGAAACTAATTACTTGCACGGGTTTATTGGTTTTATTTTTCTGCATGCCAGTTCTCGTTTCACATCTTTTCGGAAGCTTTTAGTTTGCCGTTGTGTAAAAGTGCGAAAAAAAAACAACAGAAAAGAAAATGAGAGGGGGCATGTGAAACGGGCTATAGAACTAGGAAACAAATTTAGGACAACAACACAGATTACGAGAGAAAGGAAGAAGAAGAAGAAGAAGAAGAAGCGAAGAAGGACGTTGCCTCATTTATCAGACAGAGGTTTTCCAATTTGCGCATACGGAAAACCCGGACGTTGAGGTAGAGAGTGAGAACTGAATTGAGGTTCCCAGGTTCCCCCCTACTTTCTGTCTCTCTCATACTCACCCCCTGGTTTTCTGTCCTCTACCCTTCCCCCTTTCACACTAGCCTCACCTCTACATTTTCACTTTCCCTGTCCTCCCTCCTAACCTTTCTCTTTCTGTTTTGTCTCTCTCTCCAAAACGGCAAGAGCTCACACACACAACACAGTACAATGGACGACGGAATATTTGTCACTATGAAACCGCAGCTGGGCAGCTACAAATGACCAGATGCAGCAGAACGCAGAATTAAGCTGGAATATTTTGGAGCTTTTCGTTTGTTTTGTTTTCTTTTATTTCTTTCTTCTTCTCTTGTTTCCCTTTCGTTTCTCTTCCGCTCCAGAAGCTGAAAGCATAGAGAATCCCTTTTGCTCTGCTTTATACGATTACTGCCTGTGTAAAGAATAGAACACCTCTTTTAATATTTCAAGAGTACCTTGATGGCAAGTGAGTCGTCTTTTGCACAGTAGACTTTTCTACGTCCGATAACTATTCGAACAACCTTTGTATAATTTTTCGCACAAGGTAGGGTATTTGTCGACCCTTTGGTGCGGGGTGAATAAAATTTCGTCCTCTATACCCTCATGGGGGGTGTTGAACAGAAAAATCAAAATAGTCGTTGCTAATGACTTGAAACGAAGAATTTTCATGCCAAGTTTCTCGCTCAATTGGTTTGTGAGTTACCCCCCCCCCCCCCGCCTCTCCCCCTTCCTTTGATCATATTCAGCCGTTTTCTATCAACTGATCGATGAAGGTCTCCCCTTTTCTTTCCACATATTTTGGCCTGCTCTTATCTTCATCCATGTAGCTCCTGTAAAACGCTGGAGTCCATCTACCCACTTTGCATTTCGACGTCTTCTACGCCGTTACTTTTCTCTGGGAATGCAACGTAGAATATTTGTCGTCCATCTTCCATCTGTTCGACTAGCTATGTGACTGGCAAACCTTAACTTCATCTTTCTCGCAGTCTTGGTAATATTTGTGCGCGAATCCATTTACTTGTCTTCCTGTCCCTCCTAGTTATTCGTAGCATGCATATTTCCATTATCCTCTGTGTGACTCTTAACCTTTGAGTCGTTTGCGCATTCGATGTTCACGTTTCACACCCGTACATCGTCACAGGTAAGACACATTGATTATAGCCTTGAAAATGAAGTATTGTGTTTCAACTCGTCTAATCACATCCCTAATGTTACTAGACCCTTTTCTTTAACGATTCTTTTTAATCGAATGTGACTATACTAGTTCTGGGAAACTTTTCTTAAGGGTCGTAGGTTCGAGTCCCATGCAATATATGATTTTTTTTCTCCTAAATATATTTTTCAAAATTACCGCCGTTCTACATACTTCTGAACGATTTTGTAGTTTCGAAGAGGTGATAAACAACCAAATCTCACCCAATAGGCATCCCGATTAGCATAGCGATATCGTACGATATGAATAGAAGACAATTTGTGATACCGATCGATGCTGTTGTCGATATCAATCAATGTCGAATGGCAATGTGCCAATATTGACCAATATCAGATACAGATATTGATCGCAATCGAAGAGCACCATGTTTCACTGAGAGAAATGTACTGTTTCGTCAAACGAAATGACGTACACTTTTACAGTAGTTTTAGATAGAAAAAAGTGGTCTTGGTTATATGCTGTGAGCATTCCATTACGCGTTTTTCTTTTTTGAATGATGTATAGAAAGTGTAAATTATGTGTATTTTTTCTCAACGGAGCATTATTTACATGAAAAATGATATTAACTTTACAGATGAATAAAATATGGTAATGATAGCAATTTTATGTTGCATTTTGTCAAGGTCAGGCTTTTTTTTTTATTCTTCAAATGAAGTATCCCTTCTCAATCTTTCGTTCCTAAAAAAATATTCTTCTCTGTTTTATTTTTGGGTGGGGTTGCTCGTTTTCCTCTTCTCGCTTTTCGTGGTCTAAAGAAACACAGACATGGAGAATAAGAAGACGATGAAGAAACAAAACAAGGAAAGGAGAACAGAAAAAGAAAATTGATGTGGTTTACCACTTTCTTCTCCAGATGTCACTTTCTTCTTCAGAGCTAAGAAAAGAGGGTACTTAGTCTGGTGCAAGGAAGGGTGAAGAGCGGGATGGAGTCAAAAGATGGAGAAGACAGTTCAGTTCGTTCCTCTCCTCCTGTGTAATGTTGTGAGGTTACGAAAAGGGGACGTTGAGAGGAAGACAGACACAGTCAGTGAAACACTCTCACGCACACACTTAAGGCCCCTTCACACACACACACACACACCCACACATACAGAAAGAGGAAGTGGAAAAATGCCATTTTTGCCTCCCCACAAGATATATCGACGTCTGTTATTGGCAGGACCCTTATAACGTTACCACTTTCCCTGCGTCTCATACTTTAAGATACGGATTATCGGATTATTTTCTGTTTCTAACGCCAGCCCTTCTTGGTCGGGGAAAAAAAATGTATATATAAGAAGAAGAAGATGACTGAAGATACTTCTTTATGCAGTAGCATGGAGTGGTTGGTCTTTCCTTGACTTGGTTGGAGTTGAGGAGTTGGTTGTAAATTCCGTATCTGAAGGATGCAGACCCTGAACTCTTCCTAGTCAGTTTTTTCAATGTAGTTATTTAAAAAAAAAAGAATTTTCTGTCCCCCCCAACTCTGCTGTACTTTTCTAAGTATCGGTTTTTCGAGGTTCGTATCTTTTCAAAATATAGGAACTTCTCTCTTTCTCTCTCTGTCTCTCTCTGTCTCTCTCTCTCTCTCTCTGTGTCTCTGTCTCTCTCTCTCTCACACACACACACACATATCTTGTTCTCCCATTTTATAAAGAGTAAAGTTTCAAACATCGTATATACAAAAACGTTTATATCACATGACTTTAAAAAAGTATTATAGAGATTGTATTAGTAGCCTGTATTTTCAGGCATAATTTATTTCTGTTTGGCAAGATCTGAGTTTCGAAACAGTTTGTTTTATAAAAATGTCATTCCATGA
>JAGDQP010052320.1:0-11910 GCA_022664845.1 Lepisma saccharinum | reverse complement strand
CTGTCTTATCTACCTACCTTTCTCTCTCTCTATCTCTATCTATCTATATAAAAACAAGAAAAAAGGAATTTCTTCTTCTCTTCTTCTTTCTTGGCCTTCTCTTTCTTTTCAAGCAATACGAGAAGGAAAAAACCTGGGGAAAAGTCCAGTTCTTCTTTTTCCTTCCTTCTAGTCCTGCATTTCTTTCCCGACAGAACGAGTGTTCTTGGAGGAGGAGGAGGAGAAGGCAGAAGAAGAGAGAGAGACTTGCTTCCTTACTTCTTCTTTTTATTATTATTATTATTACGTTCCACCATCCTTTCCTTACGCTATCACGAGATGACCAATAGCCAAGAAATGCGAATGTTAACAATTAGAAAGATAGGATCTTCCACTAGTATATTGAACTCAAGGTAGTAGTATTTCCAATACATTTACGCAGCGATCATACGCGTCATATTGAGCTTCTTTTGGTATCTATAGACGTCAACGAATGTACGGAATAAACAGAATCTCGTAAAAGTAACCTACACATTTTATTTTTGAAAAAAAAAAAAAAAAGGCCGTTTTTTCATACACAACACACTGGTCCAGCACAACATGGTGGGCCGCGTTCGAAAATCTGGTTTTCCATTTGCCAGGTTACGTTCCATCGGTTATTTCAATAATCTAATGGAAAACCACTATCAGACTTCTGGATCAAAAACCTGCTTTTGAACAGAAAAGTATGCATTATAATTCACGAACTTCCACTTACCAAGTGTTGGTTACTTTACATACAAATGTAAAAGGCTCCTCCAAATACACTAGGTTCGGTAGTTGCTGAATAGAAAGTCGAATATCACCATAATCGGGGGCCTATAAAATAAATAAATAAATTATTATCCTTCAGATACGTTGTAATTATAAGAACAACATAAAATTTCATTCAAGGTGAAGGATAACACGTGCAATTTACATAATATAAAACTACAGTGATTTGAATTTGATTCGTTGTTTTCAGGCTCCGGCCAGGATAGAGTAGGGAAAAGGAGTCGGCCAGGGCAAAGTTCAAGGTAATATCCCGGCATCTGCCTGGTGTGATTTAGGAAAAAACCTGAAGAAACCTCAATCAGGATAGTCGTCCACCAGTATTGAACCCAGGACCTGTCGAATTTAAAGCTAATGTTCTACTAACTGAGCTACGGCCGCTGGGTAAAACTACAATCAGTTGTGGTGATTCTTCGACTGCAAGTTTTTCTTAAAAATGCGTGATCGGGTAAGTTGGACCATTCATTCAACGAAGACCACATGTTACGCTCCTAACTGTGTGAAATGTGTGCTTTTTATATGTAATTTTATATAACAATACGCCCAAGGACTGCTGTTTTATATTTTTTTTTGTGCTGACATGTGGCCCATGTAGATTGTTAATAAAGTACAGGAAACACTGCCATAAGTAGCCAACCAATTGTGAGTCAAATGTTGCTACATGGGTACATATTTAAGAGACTAGTTGTAGTTGCTGTGCTTACATACACGTGAACGCAGGCCATTCCAACAAGTGAGGTGTGTGTGACGTCATAAAAGTATATATGTAGTATGCAACGTCAATAAAATGTTCACAAGATGAGAATAATGATAGTAGAAGAACGTCCAGATAAAACTGAAGATGGCGGCCAGCATCACCATTTTTCGGCTAACATCACTCTAAATTTCTTCCTAACCTCAACATACCTATCCTATTAACCTGATGTCCTCTTCCATGCTTTTGCAACTGAGGAACGGCTTGGATTTAAGCCTTCACTTTTTTATTATTGTGTGCTTTCATTTTTCATTCACGGAGAACTGCAAATTGAAAAATAAGTTAAATATGTGCTCCTCGTTTCTTGTATAATACTACAGACCTCATAATAGATAGACTTATCATGCTTCCCCATTTCTGTCTGCTCTAAAACTAATGGGTTTCTGTTCAGAGCACGTGATTTTGAATCCATCCGCTAGATAGCTCTGTCATAGACCTCATAGTAGAATATGACGTCTATGGCGGAGCTACCTAGCGGATGGATTCAAAATCACGTGCTCTGAACAAAAATTCATTTAGTTTTAGCGCAGCCAGAATTGGGGAAGCGTGCTAAGTCTATCTATGATAATACTGCTGTTCTCTCCTTTACATTATGTAAACCTACGACATTATGCATGAGATCAATATGCTATGTTTTGAACTGTTTTGACTGTAGTTGAAACACGCGGTGTTTAATCGAAATTAGCTTATTAGTCTCTTGCATTGTTCCATTACTAACTGCTAAAATGCGCCCCAGAAAATTAAGTTTGTCTTCCAACCTGAGTCCCACAAAGTGCCTTTCAAAATTATTTTTATACTCTGAATTTCGCACGCTTACACCAGTTTTGTACGGTTAGAATGACAATTTGACCTTTGTTTTCTATTGCGTCTTTGGATTCACCTTTTATTATCTGCACCGCTCTCGAAGAAAACTGAACCACTGACAGCCCTTAGAAGTTATTATTTTTTTCTGAACTTGAAATTTTGCACAATATGACAACATTGAACCAGTTATGTGACAAGATCATGTAAATCGTTTATTACAGATCTGCTTAGTGTGATGGTTTGGTGTAGACACATTCGGCAGTTTTACGAACGTTCAAAAATTCGTACAGGTCATTTTGTATGAATTGGAGTGTACATTTTCTGTCATCCAACAGAATTTTGTACAAGTTACCTGTGCATCTTCATTCGCTTCCTCTAACAAACAATTGTGGCTTGCACAACTGATCGTAAGCTTCCGAGGTATCAACGAGGGGCAGCCAAATGAAAACGGGTCGACGCCAAAAGTATCCTTGAACACATTTATTACCTCAAAAGTAATCTCTAAAACTATTAATACATTTATCCCATTGGGAGACAAGAAGTCAACTCTAATCCTTGAAGAAGCTTCTGGGCTACCGACGAAAACACATCTTTACCCAATCTTATCCGATGAAAATCGATGTCCACGAGTGTCCTCTTCAGATCTAAAAAAAAAATGTGGAAATCGATCTGGCCAACAGACATGCGACGATGAATTTCTCGTCCTCCCAACTCTCTCAGCAGTCAAAAAGAGAACCACACACATCTCTCTGTTCTCCTTTACTCGCCTCCATTTCTGATATTGTACGAACACACGTATCACTAACCTTACTTCCAACACAATAAACAAACAACTGATGTGCAAGTGCAACTTCTCAATCAGATTTTCTGTGTCCCCAAGAGATGTCAGCACCGTTATCAAACTCCAGCGTTACCAACTTGCGTGCTTTGCTATTTATCGGACGGGTTAAAGATGTGGTTCCGTCGGCGGCCCAGAATCTTCTTCAAGGATGAGACTGACTGTCAGTGGGATACATGTATGACTAGTTTAGAAGATTACTTTTGAGGTAATAAATGTTCAAAGACACTTTTTGTAACCTGACTCGTTTTTATATGACTTCCCCTAATAGATTAGTAGAAGCCCTGACCTCATACGATCTCGGCATTTTCCTGGTACAACTGAAGGAAACCTTTGGCATGGTGCACAACCTCGAGTTTCGAACCCAGCACTCCCCGATTAAAGACAGAGCGTTAATGCTAAGCTATCACGCTTGGTAGTAAAGATTACCGTTCGTTGACGGAATTACTAAACAGAAAGAGATTATATATAATATCTTAAAAAACCAAAATGCTATTAATATGATAAGTAAGGGTTTTACTTAAAACAGATGTGAATTTAGGATATTCCCAGCTACGAGTGAAAATGTATCGAAATTTTTACATACATAAATTGTTCAAGCAAAGAATATTAGTATTAAAAAGAGCATACCATTCGTTGCAGTTGACTAGTTTGTAAGCGCCCTCTCTCCCCAAGATTCGATCTCCATACAATATCAAGCTTGCCTATGTTTGTAGCCCCACTCAGAAGTCGAATGTCTGAACATAAACTTGATTGAGGAGCAAGGCAATACAAAAACTGCCGACTAGCTTGTGGTTGTAGTACATTCACTTGTCCAAACACAGACGAATCCCCTGCACTGTTTAGTGATGTTACTAAAAATAAATAAATGAAGAAAACAAGAAACAAGCATGAGTACAGAGTTGTCATTATAATAAATATATTCCAGTTATAACTTTAGAAATGGAGACAGCCAGACAGGATATTAAACAACGGCCAAGAAAACTGAACAGTAGTATTTAAATGTTTTATTGACTTTGCGTTATTACCGTCCTAAAGGAACTTCTAAGGACGGGGCTTGTTAAAAAAGAGCTCCGAACCACTTCTTACAATGTTTTCCCTCTCCAAACGAATTTGGACCTGGGCCTACGGGCACAGAAAGCCAGTCCTACTAACCACTTAGACAACCGTGACTAGACTTACCTGTTTTTCTGCCCTTTCATGTGCGTATTCAAAAGAAAATAAAAAATAAAACAGGCAGTTACAAATCAAGACCTGATGATGATGATGTTAATAATAATAATAATAATTAAGAAGAAGAATTCGGTGTAAAAAAAAATAAGAGGGATTCTTTCAGAGAAGAAAACTCTTTGGAACAGGCAAGATTTGTATCGGTATTCAGTTTCATCTAAAAAAAAAAAATAACCCATACATTTTTCCCTTTCCCAGAAAATACATTCTAATGTGATTATTTTTACAAATTAAATACACATTAGGCACACTATGCCATTTAAAATATGTCATAAATCTACAGAGAATTCTAACCACAAGTGAATATTAATGTTAAGGATACATAGTGCTTTCGAAAATATGCATACATACCATTAAATAAATTAGAAGACTCCAAGGACACCTTTTCCAAGCAAATGGGTCCAGAAGTAATGTTCTGAACCTGCGCTTCTAAATACACCTCATCTGACTGCATAAAGGCGAAGAAGAAGAAGAAAAAATACATATTAACAATTCAGTGGTGTACACATACGATGCAAATGTTACAATAATACGCCTTCCTTAAAGAATATTTTAAGCAGGAGTCTTGCTCAGACTTTTCAAATTACACTACTGATTGCCATTATTGGTAAGTCTAACTCTTTTTCTCATTTGGCCAATTACGCTGCTAAGTTACAAAAATCTTTAGAATATAATAATTTATGAATCACGTATATTGCGGGGACGCAAACTGGGTTATACGCCATACTTACAGCTAAATGTAGCAAAATGATATAAAAACATCGTAAACTCAAGGGAAAGAAACAGAGCATGTTCTGTAGTCCCCGAGAAAGTTTTATTTAAACAAAAGTTATTTAAAAAAAAACAAAAAAACTAAGCTCTTTTCGTCTTTCTCTCCGGAAGGCTTCTTCAGGTGAACAACATGTAATTTTGTATGGATACGTGTATTTGAAATTATTTAAGGACTTTAGGGATCTATGGTTCGAGTCGGGATAGGTTGGCGGAAGAGGATTTTGGAAGGTAGTCAGTCAGGATCTAGTTTGTACGTAAGATTCCGGCATTTTCCTGATGAGACTACGGAAAATCCCTAGGCAAACCTCAGTCAGAATAGGCGCCCTATGGGATTGTTCCAACGCTCTACCGACTGCGCTACGGCCACTCGGTGCATACGTGTATTTTTTTTTTTAAAAAAAGGAAATGAGGTGAGAAGAATGTACATGTGTATTAAAAGAAGGAAGAGCGTGGAAGCTAATTTTAATACAAATTTAGTAGTATTTCAAATTCCATGGTGGATTTTCTCGAAAACGATGTTTGGCCGCCTATGGTTTCTACGGTTTTTATGCTTGTAACTATTAAAAAAAAACACACCCCGTATGTTGTATGGTTACAGAATATATACAAAGTGTCTGAGACCACCCTACAAGCCCTTCTAAAAGGAAGGGGAAAAGTTCTTACTAAAAATAACGAAAACTCAGGCATGTCCTATCATATGGTGACATTTACACAACTTCGTGCTGGTCGGAAGTATGATTTTCTTCAAGGAACAAGTTCATGTTTATATCAGATTCTGCTCCAACGTTAGGAATTAAGGAACTTTTGTCTCAAACGTCTTTTGCAGCAAATGACCTTAAAACTGCTTTAAAAGATTGTGGAAAAAAAATGAACTGTAAATATCAGGAGCCCACACTTCCAAAATAATTCCAGAGTCAGTGAAGACGTTTGTTGTAAAAATGTTTCTGACGGAAGTTTGTAATGGATACTCTTAATCGAGTTTTGGGGTTACTGTGGATTAGTTTAAGTTATAGAATGCTGTCCCATGCTAACCGTTAACAATTACCAATGTTGATCATGTTTACGTTTGTGTTGCAGATTTAAACGATAGATGGCATTACTGTAGATAATGCAGAAAGATGGCTTTTGTAGTTTCGAAAAAAATAATATTTAATATGTGTGATAGTTTAAAGGATTTTTTATATTATTTGTTGCTTACGCTCATATTGTAAGGCTATAATTTAATGTCTTTATGTGATGTTTAAGACAACAAAGATTAAATAACGAAGACATAAGATGTAAGATAGAATTTGGGAATGGAACGAAATTATATTAATCCAAGTTATGTTCATTTTAAAGATTTCTTAATCTTATGACCTACCTTTTGATGTCAACTACGTTTAGTTATAATTTGAGTGAAACACTCGGATACAGATACATTAGGCATAGCCTCCGCTAGTTTAGGCAAGAAAGTCCCTAGCAGTGGACATGCTGACAAAATTCGTCCAAGGTATTGATGAATAGGTTGCTTCAAATCCAATATTTGACGTCATACTGAAGTAGAAGTAGGACGGAACGATGCAGCAGATTGATGACACCTTACCTCAAGCTTGATATCGATTGTGAACGAAATTTAATAAGATTAAGCTTACATAAGGCTCAATATAGGAATTATTGTATTTCAAAGGAAGCAATCTATTGCAAGTTTTTTTTTTTTTAATTTTCAACATAGAAGAAGAATCTGATTCAAAAACTAGCCTGTTCAATTAAAAAAAAATCAACTTGCGGTCTAGATAGGTCACTTCCGGTCAGGTCATCACCGGAAGTTGAAAACGCAACCACTTGATAAAAGCATGCCCGATTTAGTGATCTCAATTTTCGTTATTTTTAGTAAGAACTTATCCCCCTTCATTTTAGAAGGGGGTATACGGGGGGGGGGGGGTTAAACTACGTGGAATCGTAGAGCTAGTTGCTTTATGATACCGTTTTGGGGTAAGGAACTACTCACATGGTCTAACTAATTCATTACGCACACCCTACCTCAAGTACTTTTGAGTACCTATGAACTATGTTGATTTCCATTTGTACGATTATTCTTAATTTACCTCGAAAGTAATAGGTATACAGAAAAAGCAAAAATGCACAAAGAATTCTACAATTCTCAGAGAGAATAATAATAATAATACTTTTTAAATATATATTTTTTTTAAACAATTCGTACTAAAAAGTTAAAAATAATTTTCTTTATGCATGACTAAAAAGAAAAGCATGAGGCGCGCTCTCATACACAGTCACTTATAAATTTTTTAATTGGCGCGCTCCATGATTTCTTTGCATAAACGAAATTATTATTTTCTTTTTAGCACGAATTGTTTAAGAAAAGTAGGTCTTTAAAAAAAAAAATTTCCGAGTTATTTCGGTGTTTGGACACTTTCTCTCGAGCTATTGTTTTCTTACCCAAATTCTAAAGTGTTCTGCAAACAGTCAAATGCATTATCATTGCAGGCTATTATTTATTTTCAGATAAAGAAGTTCATATTAAAAAAAAATATTAACGTATGCTTTTAAAATATATAGAAATATATGAAAGTAACAATGGAATATTGTATTGTCACCCAACTTACGTCGCTGTGCGCAAAATTTCATCATTGTGTGACGTCGGGAAATTAGTTAAATTAACGCTGCAAGATCTGAAGACACAACAACCCGTTCTGAACGAAAGAAAAGTCTGTGAAAATAATTTGTTGTCACAATTCTGTGAAGGGTAGCGAGCCTAGTTAAATCGAGATTAACTGGGATTTAGTTAGGATAATTACTTACATACAATTTCATTGCGAGGCCCACGTCATGTTACACTTAATTAATGGTTGAATATGTATGGTCCATGTTGAATGGTTGAAAACGTTGAATGGTCCATCAGGACCATGCTCGCATTGTCCTGATGGACGGACCAATTGTTAATAAGGTCAAAAATTACTAATTTCACCGATATAATTTCTGGTTTCATCTGACAAAAGCCAGGATTAAGGACTGAACACGCTGACGAAGCAAACCTGAAGTCCTTGTCAAAGCGAAAATAGCTACGAGCTGGTGCTACCAGACAGTTTAAGGGAGTGTGATGATGTCACGGCATATATGCAAGGAGTAATACATTATACTAAAATGGATTAAACTTGATCAAAAACCTGGTTAAAACGTAATTAAGCAATGCAAAGGGAAATTGTGGAAATCCAACACTGTGGAAATGTTGTAGATTTGGGCCGTATCTACAATTGGTCCGTACGTCAGGACAATGCGGTCATGGATAATTAACTACTAGGTAAAGTTAATTACTTTTCAGGAAAATGTTCCACTGATTTTTATTATTATTATTTGCTCTAAATATAAAACTAGCTGGTTTGCCCGCCCGTTGGTGCGGGGTGAATAAAATATGTTGGCAACAGTGACCAATACTCACTTCTCAGTGGCGAGCTACGCCCCCCAACTTGGTGGGTTTCCGCATAGAGGAGGTTTGCCCCATTTCTGTAACATACTCGCGATGGTACACCTTCATGCTAAATTTCATTTCTCTAGCTCGAGTGGTGTGGAAGATGGTTTTTGGACGGCCATTTCAAATCCAAGATGGCGACTTTTCAAAATGTCATAATTTTTTCTTAAACTGCTCTTAATATACCTTTATGCCAAAATTTCATATCTCTACCTTAAACGGAGTGGAAAATGGTTTTGGGGCGGCCATTTTAAATCCAAGATGGCGACTGATATAACTTCCCACACGGTTCCAATATCTGATAATGTGCGAAAAATCATTCCAACCGATTAAGCCGTTTTGCGTGCTAACACAAGCACAGTCACTTTCATTTTTATATTAATACATATAAACTTTGAACTCTTTGTGCGTTTGCAGGTGTTGTTTCTATAAAGCAACAAGTTTCGACGTATATAGAAAAATTACACAAATGGGACCCAAACGTAGTATATATATTTTTACTTAGAAACTTTAATATACAACAAAATAGAAAGAATAAAACTCTCTTGGAACACATCAAACAAACTTTATGGCTTACGGAACTTTCAAGTTCATCGCCACAGTAACAAACGTTCGCCAATGGATTCTATCCAGGGCAAGATCAAGCACCTCCAGAATGTTTTACCACAGTAGAACCTTGGAACCCTTTCTACTGTTTCTTGGCATGGTTTAGCGACGTCAAGTCATTAGCTCTACGACCTCGCAGTAAAGGCAGATATTCAAGATGTCGGCCTCTGTCCATCTCTGAGCCTTGCCGATGTTATTCATCTTCAACTACAGGGTGGAATGGTGAAGCTGCTTCCCTTTACCATAATATTTTTGTTCAGGGTTATCTTCACTTAGCCTTTGTATATCCATCTACTAACTGCAAGGCAAGCAAAACTGGTTTTGTCTCGCCTTGGAGTATTTTCGATGCCTGCCATATCTTGTCAGCATTTCTCTATCTGCTACCTGGGTAGGCGTCTGGTGAAAGACCAGTAACTGAAATACATCTGACGGTCTGAGCCAAAGTTGCCTAAAGGCCTTAAAAATTAAATTCCAATTCCAATAGGTCAGAATATTTCGTCTTGTCCACTGGACTTTCACCAGGAGGGGGAGGGGGGTGAAAAGAGAAGGCGGAAACAGGAGTAAGTCTGCTTCAGAACACATTCCAATTCACAGCCTCTCTCTCAGTTTTAACTTTGACCTCCTACCCACCTCAAGTGTGCCCATGGAATATAAGGGCTTATGAACTCTTTCGATCTGTCCCATGTGAGTTTTATTCTTTAATTTTAGTAAAATGGTGTGAGACGTGACGTGATCAAAATGAATATGAATGACCTACAGTGCTTACAAAACATTAACTTAACAGAAAAAAATAAAGAAACTTTCCAAACTTACAAGGAAATCCTGACATGCACACCATGCAGATCATCGGCAAGGTCATGCAAGATTTTGTTTAAAGAAAATAAAGAAAGAAATCACTACATGAGCCAAATATAGCGTGCTTAAATTTGCAATAAATTACTGTTAGTGTTTTACATCTCAAGCAAATAAAACAAGAAGAAAACAGATCTCAACTATTTTCTCATAATTTCAATGACTATTTTTTTTTTCAGTGCTGAATATAAAAGCAGCAAAGCATGTAAAATAAAAAAAAAATACTAGCTCGGTATATTTCAATAGGAAATTGCATTATAATACTAAACATATCTTTTATTTACAACCACCAAGGTCCTCCTGACACCTTCAACAACAACTACTTTCCTTCTTCTTTAATACCAACACCTTCAAAACCTTTCGCCACATCTGCCATGCTTGTTATTAAACAGTAATGTGCATTGTTAGTTACCCACATCCCATTCTGTTTTTCAAGGAAAGATATCCCGATAACATGGTACTAACTACTTCCTCTTCCAAATATGTATATTGTACACACTATATGGATAACGTGTTGAAACGTTAGGACTAAGTTAAAAATGTTATCTAACGAAATCACGACTACTAGATCAAGATCTTACGTACAGTTGATGATCCTACGCTTCCAAGAGCGAGACCATTGATACTTCGCAACGTAAGCAGTGAGATTCTATCATGACTCGTTCACATGAAGTAATTTCACTTACTATATGAATAGTTATTTAGTACGAAAACGTTACTTTCGAGTTTTTTCTAGATGGCTTCGTTGCTGAAAAGAGAACTTTACGGTCACGTTTCTACTCTATGGCTTCGGAAGATGTATACTGTATGTAGGTAAATTTTTTTTTATGTTGTTTAAAGATAAAAAAAAAACTGTGAATTTATCATATACATGTTATCTATTGCCGCGAATTTTCAGAAATTTGAGTCTTTTTTCGCACTTTCTGAGAATTTTTACGAACTTGTACTGAATTCGGTAATATTTTTTTCTTCAATTAATTAAAAAATAAAAAGTGTATCTTGACACGGTAACAAAAGCTATACTAATACTATTACACATACATTTCATCACCACTATCATTATTAACGTTCTGTTGCCAGAAAACGACAGGTCCTTCAAACCATATGAAAGCCTCTCCATTTATCCCAATTTCGCGCTTTCCTTTTTATCTGAACATACGATTTACCGAGCCGCCGTAGCTCAGTGCTCGAGCTTTGGCGTAGAATTCGGGAGGTCGTGGGTCCGATCGCCATCCTAATTGAGGTTTTTGCAGAGTTTTCCCTTAGTCACACCAGGCAAATGCCGTGATGGCACCTTTAACATAGGGTCTGGCCGACACCTTCCCAAACCCTTTCCCTAATTTATCCCGACCTGAGCCTAAGATGGCTAAAGGCCATAACCTTAATAGTGTAAAGAAGTTGGATTCACCTTCTTCCTCTTCCTCTTTTTCCCCTCAACCATACCTTCAAATGCATTCCTCAGTATACAATCTCTATGCAGCTAATGTCATAAACATTTCTTTTTCTTTTCTTTATTGTCTCCAGGATTGATCGTTTCCTGCTTAAGAATTTCTTCATAACAAATCATCTGTGTCCAACTGATCTTTCCCATTTTTCTCCATATCCACATTTCAAAAGCTCCCAAAATTCCTTTTATACTCTTTCATTCAATCTACGTTTACAATACTTCATGCAAAACATCTTTTTTTAAAAAAAAAACAATTCGTTTCTCAGCTCTTTGTTCATCGATGCCCCAGAAGAGACTTTTTTTTTCTTAAAGTATGCCTTTTTTAATCCATGTTCTTCTCGCCTTGATCTCTT
>JAGDQP010052319.1:0-13809 GCA_022664845.1 Lepisma saccharinum | reverse complement strand
ACTTAATATGCATAAAGCGTATGTAATTTCATAAAAACTTCTTTCGAATGTTTAAATTGATGTCCCATCAAGTCGAAGATTTTTCATGACCAAGTACTTAACTGTTCTTGACGAAATGTTACTTTGAATCTTTTTGTTGATTAATATAGCCTACATTTAGTTGGACTTTCTCCTTTGGTTATGCCTGTGACACACTGTTACTGGTTTTTTTTTACGATAGGACGTTGTTCATTTTCTACGCCTGAGACAGTGGTTACTATTTAATAGTTTATTCATTTATTATTTGAACCTTATCCATTGTTTATATCCGTAAAAAGGGTTATTTCTTGTTAAGGTCAATGGTAGTGTGGATCTGTCGAGTTCTTCAGCACCTATTCACAGGAAATGACTCAATCCATTTTGACTCACTGTCAGCCCCAAATAAAACAGATAAGCTCAAAATTTTGGACAGAACATGATTCACGTAGTTACCACGTCATTTAAATTAAAAGTTTTCAAGTTTACGCGTTCACGAGATATTTGAATTCGAAATATGCAGTTTTGGAGATAGACTGATTGACTGACTTATTCGATCATCAGAACTTATAGGTGCTTCCAGTAAATCTAGAAACTTAAGAATTTCGGCACGGAAGAATAATCTAACATGCAATTAAACGGGGAAAGTCTTAAAATTAAAGTTCCGAATTAGGAATCAAAAAATCAAGGTGAGGATGACGTCAGCTCTTTTCTAATTTAAAAAACCCTTCAAGTTTCACATTTTTTGTTTAGGCTTTCACAAAATATTTGATTTAGAAATCTGTTGAATTGTTATATGCATTGTGGGGCAACGAAAACTTTCCAATTATAAACGATTGGTTTGTCGAAAATTCCTATCAATTTTGAATTTATGAGTCCTTTCGACATCCTAGGCTCAGGTCGGGATAAAATGGAGGAGAGCATCACGACATTTGCCTGCTTGGTGTGGCTGAAGAAAAATCCTCGAACAACCTCAGTTAAGGTGGACAGCCGTTGGGATTGTAGAGCTTGCTGATCGCTAAGCCAATGCTCTACTACTGAGCTACGGCCGCTTGGTATGTTTCATAGGAGATGCATAATTGTGATAAATTTAAGCGTTCTGTCATTTATCTCTGGTCTAGTGGCATAACATTCAATTTCTAAAATGGCAACTTCAGTCAAGTGTGACACATCTTATGCATGGTCTTTGGAATCTGCGTTCGAAAATGGTATTATCTCAGACTTATAGTAAATACTTAGCGAGGAACTGTGTGTGGAACTACTGCATTATAAACTGTAAATTTGCAAGTGATGTAATATTTTACACTTCTAAATGTCATGCATGTCTTCCACCGCTCTTCACAAGAAGGGACCTTGTGAAAGCATGACTATTATAAAAGCGTGTTGAACATCTCTATGCGGGTTAATGGCAAAAGATTTAATTTTGACAAGTGAGCAGTTAAATGACACACTTTTCTAAAGGCTTTTCGATTCTCTCTGTCAAAATGGTATTGTTTTAGAATTTCAAAGAATCGAATTTAGAACTGTTTCATACTACATATCTAAAATTCAGGCAAAATTTTATACCATTTCCATTTGTAGCATCTTCATTATTTTTTTCTAAAACAACATTCCCAGAGTGTGACCTCTCAAACTTATACAATTCAAAGTCTGATTCAAACTATTCGAATTATAGAACATACCCTGTAATTCTTACAGTGCTTTTTTTACAGTTAGTGATCGATATTTTTCTGATCCTGAATTATGAAAATCGATATTAGTTTTATTTCAGTGTTTTAAGGAAGCTCATTGGACTTTCAGTTGGTATCACTTACGGCACCTGATTCAATTTCTTCTGTTTTTGATGTACACATTTTGTGTAAGCATACGTTTATGCTGAATATTTATCTTATTTCTTTCCCTGGGGATACTTTGCTTTTATTATTTGCACAAGTATCTGATTTGTGTATTTTTCCATAATGTGTATTTTAAAAACAACATCCTCTAACGCAAATTATCATGTAATCGATGTTTCTCGTAATTAGTGATTCATATATTACTTGAGAAAAATAATATTTTGGTTCTATTTCTGGATACATATCCAGAAACGTTTGCAGCTTTTGTGCATATTCTTTGTTTTAACATTCTTACCTCACATACTATTCACGCATATTGAAAACCACTATTGCGCATTCCTTTAGCTAACGCAGTACATTCTGAGGAGCTATTAATATAACCATTAGTATTTTTCTCTTTAAGTCTATGAGTACTCAGGAAAGCGACGTGAAGCGAAGCAGAATTTTTGGTAGGTTATTCGTTGCCTAGACGCCATGTAACCTCTGTGCTGTGTTAAATAAGAGTTGGACCGTAGCCTCTGTAGTGGTTGCAAAAAGGTGCCGTAGTCTTTTATTAAGTCTTTGCTATGTTAAATAGGGATTGGGCCATAGCCTCTGTAGGGGATGAAAAAAGATTTGGAGGGCGTCCATGTTATTTGGGTTAGGTTAAATAGGGGTTGGAAAAAGGTGCCGTAGTCTTTTATGAAATCTCTGCTATGTTAAATAGGGGATGAAAAAGGGGCCGTATCCTTTCACGAAATCGTGCACTGTGTAATAGGGGATGAAAAAGGGGACCGTATACATTGCAAATAAAAACTGCGACACCGCGTATCGTACAGCCCTGGAAAATCGACTACTTGCTATCAGCCAGATATGGAAAACTCATGCAATTTTCCACATAATTTTAGATTAAATTCTGATTAAATACTGATTACTGACAAAATGGTAGTCAAATGCCGGGTATACTACTCCCAATGGTTAAAGTTCTATATCATGAAGACCCATAGTTCTTGAGATTTGTCATCCAACATTTGCATCAAATTAAAAAATATTTTACTCTTATTATAGTGAGACGATGTGTGAAGTGCGTAATTAAAAACGAATGAAAATAGCTCTAGATAATGACTGTGTTAGTACTTTAACAATTAAGGAAAAGCAGTGGTTTTATGTTCCTTTGTAGGCGACTATATTTGTGATGCTAATCTGTTATATATACACTTGCCAGCTCAGCTTACCATGGTAAGTAAGGGAAGGTACGTAAATAATTTAAGTTAATACAGTGTAATGAATTTTGCTTTGTAAAATTTCACACTTGAACTTGTAATTTCAAAATGTTATTAATTACAAGAAAACGTGTATTTATCATTTTTGTTGTTTCATTTGTTTTGAAAGCAACCATAAACAGTGCGTAGGTAAGTAGTTTATTTCATTACATTAGAAAAGGAAGAGATTATATAGCAGATCGCCAAAAGGAGTTCATATTTCACTTTTAAATTAATAAAGAAAGGAGAACAGTTGTAACAAACCACCGAGAAGAATCATAAAACATGAAAACAAATTTTCCCACAGCATTTTGCAATTTATTTCAATGCACAGTTTAAAAGTGAGTCTATGTACACTTCCTCTAATTACAACGTTTAGCGTCACTCTTTTTTTAAAAAAAAAAAAAAAAAATCAGTGACGTTTAAAACTGATGGATAAATGTTTGGAAAGATTTCATAGTATCATTTTACTGCACGAGAATGAGCAATCGGGATGATGATGGCCAGGACGGTTTATATAGTCATATTTCACATCAGTGGATATCGTATGTAAAACTGCGTACACTCAGTAGCACTTTTTCGATTTTATTTCTACTGATAGGGAAAAACATATATCATGACGTACAGGACAGAATATTTACAACTGAATGGATTAATGAACTGATATTTCAAGTTATGAAACACACAGCACAAAAACACACACAGACGCGCGCGTCGATGGGAAACTTTCAAAGATACTAGAGCTGCACAATGTGATTATACCGAACCAGAATTGCATGTATTGTATATCAGTACAAGAACCCCTTCGGGGTAAAGGGAAGAGTGACGCAAGAATTTTACTGACAAAAGAAGTGATATGCATTTTGCGAGTTACTTTCTTTGTGTCACTATGGCGGAATTGTTTCCTTTGTAATAACATGAATAAACTTAAGAGACTTAGTATCCTTCCTTCCCTTATAGTGACACAAAGAAAGTCACTCGCAAAATGGATATCAATTCTTTTGTGAGTAGAATTCTTGCGTCACTCTTCCCTTTACGCCGAAGGGGTTCTTGTACACTAATATCACTTATTTTGTAAGGCTACATATTGAAAAAAGTGCATAGTCTTTATACAAAAGGTCGATTTTGGACCATGGTAAGCTCCGTATCTCGAAAACGGTAACTCCTATCAGAAAAATAAGCATCAATTTGCCTTTACAAGGCCCGCAATTGACCCCCTCCCCTCCCCCTGGTACCAACAATTTTTTGCTAAAGCAAAACGACAGACGGAATGATATTTTTATCATTTGTGAAAATTCTATGATTCGGCTAAAAAGTCATAACTTTTGAACCCCCTCACCGCTTTTGACGTGTGATACATCGTTTGAAAGGTATTGAAGCGTAGATTACGATTCCGGAAGTTTCGGCCGTCTATTTGGTCTGGGGTCAGTGCTATCACCAGAAATGTGAAATTCTTAATTATTTTTTTTGAACCGCCCTAACGGGTCCCAGGGAGGTCCTACCGACCCATTTTTCCGGTGTCTTATTAGTATGGCAAAGAGCTTTCAAATGCAAGTTCAAGCATCAAAATTGGGCTTATAGTTCGCTAGTTCCGAAACTAGCTGTATATATGTGAGTGCCGCTAACAGGCTTGATTCTTAGCGTCACTCGAAGAACTACCGTTCATCGCAATTTAAAATAAAACCTGTTTTGTTTGTAATGTATTTTTACAGTGTGTCTCTGAAATAAAAGCGCAGAATTCGGGAGCTGTTTATTCACATCAAAACAAGGAAAAGTTCCGTTGAAGAAATTTCGAAACCTGTCTAGTTTCGGAGCTACAGGCGATCAAAGTTACCGCGGCATCATAACAAATGACGCCATATCTCGGTACATAAAGATGTAAGCTGTGTTGGCTTAGCAAATCACAATCGAAATAGTACCCAACATATCCATTTAAGTAATGTTTATGATTGAGGGTGTACCGCATAGACAGGTTTCGCAACGTTAGAATTTTAATGTCAAGTAATGAGCCACAGTGTAGGGTTTTAACGATTGGCCATAGAATATTAGGAAGTGTCATTTTCGCATACAACTTTGATACGGTACTAGCGACACTTGTGTATAGACCTGTCGTCTGCAGTATTTCGTGTGTTGATTCTGCAAAATTGTGTCAGGATATCTTACAGACAAGGCGACCTACTACGTCAGGTGACATCACGACTTATTTTTGATACTTTGGTTAATATACCAAGTTTCGTGACCTCGGGTTGAACAAGACGTTGGAGCGCTCCCTTTCTGTGCAAGTGGTCATGGGTTCAAATCCCGCCGCGGTTCATTGAACGTAGTGGTTCGGAGCAAACTTTTCGAAAACTGTAGGTCCCGTTCTTAGAAGCTCACTAGATCGTTTAGGACGTTAATAACAATAACTCACGGAGTTTTGATTCAAATTTTATTTTGTGGCGAGTTTGCGGTCGGGTTCACGTAAGGACTTATCGGGAAAATGTCTCCTGGATCTACCTGTCACCCGTCGGGTTCTCTAACCATTAAACAATCACTACACGACCAACATTCAACGTACTTGAAGGGTTCCACGTACTTCCAAAGATATTTCTGTGGTGCTTTGCCTTAACTTATCTTATTCTTTGTCCAATTCTGGCTTTAGTTTTACTTTTTCTACTTCTTACTTTTATATTAACTTTCGTTGTTAAGTGACAGAGAGAGAGAGAGAGAGAGAGAGAGAAGGGGACAGGAAGAGAGCCAGAGAAATAACTAAAAATGAACACCATGAAGTAAAAACATCTTCCCTTTCCTATGAAGGAAGGGAAAATGCTGACCTGATAGCAGTCAGCAACAGTTCATTTAGTACCAACTTGCCAAAACGGAATTGCTCGTGTTTCGCAGTACCGTTGACAGGTAGCGTTACTATCCACCCTTTCTCTTTCATTTCCTCACGACTAATCACCTCCACATTGACATTTAGTGAGCAAAGGCGTAGTAAGAGGGAAAGAGATATTTTAGCGGAAGGGAAGAAATAATGTTTCACTAATTAACACTGCGTTGGGTGGCGATATCTGAATGATAATTAACTCTGGTGCTGAAGTAAAAGAGGGCATTTAACACGGGGAACACAGAGAGAAAAGAAGTTAGTAACACTTTTAACCCTTCAAATGGCGATGACACGGAGAGTGTAAAGTCATAAAGCTAATATTAACTGTCGTTCCGCGGTCATTATGCGATACATAGGGCATAATTTTCGGGAAATTTTTCAATTAATAAAAATGTCAGTGTTTGGTAGTAGTTTAATTTAAAATACACGGCACTTCCTTCTACTCCCACGCCATCTATTATTTATAACCTCCCTTTTTTAAATACCGTGTTTACTCAAATGTTCCTTCTGATTGCAACAGTTTTCTATTCGCTTGTGTGTTAAAGTTCCCGTTGCTTTTAATTTTTGTATTTAATATGTGGACATTTATAGTCTGAATAAACAGGTCGCTATGACCTAATCTCATCATAAGTCTAACAGATGACATTATTCTTTGAGCACCTTATGGGCAAGCTATGGATAGGTAGCAACAAGGGGATTATTATATGTACTGTACAGGTACTAACCACTGCACTCGCCCGATTAAACTAAAGAAATTTGTGGGAAATATATGAACGGCGTGTGTGATATACACTGCTCGCCAATAAAAACGCAACACCAAGAAGGAGAGAAGATAGTAGTAAAAAATTTGGCACATAGATACCGTAAACTTACAGATCTGTGCGATGCGTGACAACATAACAACAGCGGAGCACAACTACCTGTGGGCCCACCATGAGTGTTCTGAACTGTTGTAACACCACGAAGCATAGAGAGGATGAGCCCTTGGCTGTCCTCCTGAGGTATGGCAAGCCATATGACTTCGACACGATGCCACAGCTCATCAACTGTAGCTGGTGGAGATCGCTGGCGGGAGAGGTGTTGTTCAATCATGGACCAGACGTGTTCAAGCTGCGAGAGATCAGGTGAACGCGCCGGCCAAGGAAGCAGGGGGACATTGTGTCCAGTCAGGAAGGCTTGGGGATCACTTGCCACATGCTGGCACGCGTTATCCTGCTGTTATGTAATCCCAGGCATAGCCTGTACTAACGGAACCACAACCGGGCCCAATACATTGTCGATGTACCGTTGGATGATCACATGCCCATCAATGGGTAGTAGACACGAACGGAATCCAATGGCACCCCACACCATAACACCCGATGCCGGACCGACGTGGCGATGCGTCATCTAGCCTAGTGCCACGCTATCGCCAGATACGGATGCGATCATCATGATGCTGCAATCAGAAGCGAGATTTGTGTGAAAAGAGAATGTCCTGCCATTCGGCTCTCCATGCGCGACGTTCGCACTATTGTAGTCGCTCATTCCTATGCTGTGCAGTCAGTGAAAGCTGCAGCAATGGACGTCGTGCAAATATGCCCCGCTCTGCCAGACGACATAGAACTGTTCGTGGGTACAATGGGCGCTGTGCAATACCCAGTGCGTGCACGTGTTCGGAATCTGTCTGTTGGATCCGCCAGAGCCATACGCACAAGCCGTTTGTCCTCGCGGCCCGTGGTAGCCTGCAATCAAATATAGAAACCTGCTGGCAGGGCTGCAGCATTCGACGACGAGGCATCTTTCGACCGTATACTCACACTCATATCACACCAACAGCCGTCTACTTTTCCACTGTGGCTCTCTGGGCTTCCTCCGATTGCTGTTCCTAGATGTCATACCGGGCGCCTCTGATACGTCACGCGGCTGTCGTGATAATCACTTGTTTATCTTTCCATGCTCTGCACATTCTGCAAAATGTGCATTCATCCAATGTCTCCTTCTTGGTGTTGCATTTCTAATGGTTCTTAGTGTATTATTGCGCGTGGAGAGTCCATAAGTCTAAATGAGGCAAATGCAAGAATAACTTACTTTTCTTTTTCTATTTGATTTTCAACTAATTGTTGTGGTAGTTTGAGACTAGATCAATTATGGTCTTTATTGAATAGAAAAAAGTACATTACGTCACTTGCAAGATCTGCCCAAAACCATCTCTCTTTCGACTACAGCGACGAGTGGGACCAAATCTCGGGAAACATGATTTTATTTACTTGTTTTCTTGTTCCTGATAGTCGAGTTGAAACCTGGCCACTCTTGGTAACCCGAGTAGAAGTTCTGAATATTAGTGGCCAAAACAAGATGGCGGCGATGATGACGTATTCCAAAATGGCAGCTGGAAATTCCCATCACGTGACAGGTCATTGAACTGCGTTGTTGCCAGATGTTGGATACGACGTTGTCAGATTGTAGAATGTTGACATGGAATTGACCCAAGCGATGTTGTACTATGGTACTGTGGGGAGCAAGTCAGAACATGATCCCTGACGTCACGAGGTCATTGACGGGGAGGCATGATAGTACTTGATGCTTGACGTCACGTCGTGGGTACAGTTGAGGATTTGACCATTGATGTCAGGAGGTCATTGACGGATGCAGGATATGACTTAATGCTTGACGTCATGGCGTGGATAAAAGTTTTGAATATGTATATAGAGAGAGAGGGCAGTAGTGTCGTATGCATCATTATAAAGAGAAGTGAGCTGTAGAAGAACGTCGTGTTGACTTAGCAGTAGAAGATGAGGAGGAGGTTGTTGGCACATTGGACTTACTTGATACCGTTTATCAAGAAGAAGTTACAGACCGTACAATATATAGTTTGTTAAGGTCTAAGGTTAAGTCAGAACGGGCTTCACCATCATTATTATCATCTTTTTCATTCATAAAGGAAGAAGATAAGGGCCTGGGGGCTCCGTTACGTTGTTAAAGTTAGTTCTTAAAGAAAAAGAATACTCCAATTATAAAGTTTGCAAAAATATGTTGCAATTATGAGTAAAATTAGAATTCGTTTGTTGATCTTTAAATACCTAAATAACAATAACGGATTTGATTTGTTTACATTTATCTTTAAATAATAGACGAAAACGTAAAATCATGGAGAACAAATTTATTGAATCAGTTTTTAACGAAAAATCAGGGAAAGTGAAATCTGTTTAGATTGAAAAACAATTCCTTATGCTTAATTCAATTTTAGAACTTGTTAATTCACTATAATTAGTATTATTATTTAACTATTTCATTTTAAAGTTCAATTTCGAATATTTATAAAAAATAATCAAATCAGCTGCGTTTCCTCGTGCTTACCACAGTTATTTAAAATATTTAACTTTCAAAAAAATTAATAGTAAGCGTGTATGTTAAATAAGATGTTTGAAACAAATATAAGATGTGACACGAGGACAGACTACAAGTACTAAAATGTGCTTGTTACTTTACTTTGAGAATTGGATATAGTTATCCAATTCATAACCCGCTAGATCAAATTTATGTAACCACAAAAAATCAAATTCTACAGCAAGGTTATCACAAATGTAAAGACCGATCTCTTGTAGTCGCCTCCAGAAGTCAAGGAATACAAGTGACATTGATAAATATTAGAAGTTCTACGTTTTTTAATATATAACCCGAAATTCATGTAACACGAAATTGTCCTATTTTGTACAGCCACTTACAAAAGTAAATGGAGGTTGGTATTATAAGAAATAATAGTTCTTCCCTCCAGGAGAATTGTTTTACTGTACGCCTAATAGTTAGACAACCAACATGACTACAAATATGCGCCAAAACATGACATGCGATGATATATTCTCAATATGGAAGAAGAAAGAATTGATTCTTTCAGCATCATTTAGTGAACCGCAAGATAGGAAGGCAGTGATCAAATTCTTTCTTATTCAAACACACACAGAGAAAGGAAAGAGGGAATGGAAGAAGTTGGAGTGCGAAAAAAGAGAGGAGAAAACAAAGGTGAAAGGAAAGAAAAATTAAGGAAGATATGGAAATAAAATTAATTTAACGCTTATGAATACACAGTCTGTGTCTCTCTCTTCCTGCCTCTCTCTCTCTCTCTCTCTGCCTTTTTTATTTCCTTTATGGGATAAATCTCTTTTAGGAGCAATCGTGAACATCATTTACAGCGCTTAATTCCGTGAAGAAAATATTTTGAAATCTCGGCTGGAAATCGAACCAAGAACCTTCAGAATGAGAGTCTGACAACTTACCACTTACCTACACAGACCATAACAAAGTAGTTGTTAAATCGCCCATTAAACTCGCTACTCTTAACCGTTTATTTATATACATCCTAGCTGCGTTCCCATGGTACCTAAATTAAGATAATCTACGAAAAATGAAAAAAAAAAAAAAACAGCAGGATAAATATGAACATATAAAAATATATTGTGTAAGGAAAAAAGAAGAAAAAGTATAAGGCTCAGACCGGGATAAGGAAGAGGAAAGGATTCGGCAAGGGGCTATGTTGAAGATACAATCCCAATATTTGCTTTGTGTGACTGAAGAAAACCGCTCGGAAAACCTCAGTCAGGATGGTCCACAGCTGGGATTAAACCCACGACCTCCAGAATGCTACGCCAATGCTCTACCACTGAGAATTGACAATTAAGAATGAGGGGGGGGATACAAATAATAATATTTATAAGCGTACATTTTGAACTTGCACTGCGGAATTACTGCATACGATGTTATTTTTTCTTTATTATCCTGCATTTTTTTTTATTTCAGATATTAGCGGCCACTATTTTGTCTAAAATCGTCGAATAAATAAATTTCAGCGTTCGCTTTGATTTAAACAATTTACAGGACGAAGTTGGTTCTTTCAAAGTTAGTCATTCATGGCTTATGTCTGTAGTTGGCAAGATTACATAGAGGAAACGTGCTTGACTTTTCAGTACTATACAAAATCAACATAGGTTCAAACCCTGTTCAAGCCAAGGTTTTTTACACAGCGATCGTGATGAATCTAATCATAACTCCTCATACAAAACGGAGAATCCTTCAGAATGTGGAATCGAACACCTGAGTCACTATAGAGAAGTAGACGATTTACAGATGTTGGTTAGGAAGGGCAAAATAAATTCTATGGGAGTTGCAAAGACAATTAAGAACACGTCATTAATCTGAATGAAGTATCAACTTTTCATGTTATTGTTATTATTATTATTCCATTTATTAAGCAGCATTTAGGCAGCAAGTCTGTAGAGTAGTAGCTAATGACTCAGACTTTCAACAGGGTTCGATTCCCGACTAGGTAGTGTCCTTTTCGCATAAAATAATGGTTGGAAACAGAGATAAATCTCCGGTTCGAGAACGTACGAGGCATCAATGGCGAGAATCAGAGTAAACAGTGTTTGTGTTCTTTAGCATAGTGCTAATGTAGTTCTCATATTTTTCATTGGTCTTTCTTTCTCCCTGTCTTTTCTGACGTTTCCTTCTCATGTCTTTGCTTCTTTCTCTTCTTCTTTCTCTATTCATCTTAATTTTTGTATTACTTATTGCTACTCTCTTACACACACTGATTCTTTATGTGTGTGTGAGTGTTCCAGAGCTAAAACGTTAGAGAGGGAGAGAGAGGGGGGAGAGAGAGACAGACGGAGAGGGTAAGGATAATTGTTTGTGTTCCTAAATATAAAAGTTAATCCTTTGAAAAGGCTATTCTTTTATCCTCTCTCTTTATCTCTTTCTCTTTCTCGCTGTATGTTTGTATGCTTGTGCGTTCGAACAAGACAAGTTTTCTTGCATGAGGTAGTGATGAATCCTGCATGATGTCCATATTATTATTTTCATTCCCTTTGCTTTAATTCTTATCTCTTAGAACTTACAGTGAATGTAGTTTCTGCCTAACTCTCTCGTGGTTCTCTAAATGATGCTGAAGGACTAAATCTTTCTTCTTCCAAATGGAGAAATATCTTGGCATGTCATGTTTTAGCGCACATTTGTACTGTCATGTTGGTTGTCTAAATATTAGGCGTACAGTGAAACAATTCTATTGGAGGAAATCGATTCTATTGCTTATACATCCAACCTCTACTTATTATTGTAAGTGGCTGTACAAAATATGACAGTTTTGTGTCACATATATTTCGGGTTATATAATAAAAGATTACCTCGAACTTTTTTTATTCGTCAATATTTATGGACTCCTCAATTAGCCTCAAACATCTATCTCCAGTTCAATTCCTAGACTATTTAATGTGAAACAAATTGAGGCATTAAGTGAGAGAGGAAAGCTATGCCACAAAACCAATAAAGTGAAGATTACTATTTACTTTCATTCGCCTGATCTCAGTCTGCAATTTCATTATCACTATTTGTTGTCGGATAGATCTAACAACTAATAGTTATCATCAAATTGCAGACAGAGATCAGACGAATGAAAGTAAATAGTAATCACAACTTTATTGACTTTGTGGCTTAGCTCTCACTCAATGCCTCAATTATCATTTCTATATAAAGAACTTAATATCATAAAAATGGCATTTTCTTCTTTATTAAATATATATATATGCAAACTTTATATCAAACTACGCGTAGCATAACCTTGTGCAACGCACAACGAGACAGATACGTACATTTTGAATTATTAATTATTTGTAATCACTTTCATCTTGGTAATGATTTGCAATTCTCAAAAAGAAAAAGCCTTAAAATAGGTCGTCATGCCAGACCTACTTTTCTTATATGAACTTGACACTTCGAAAATTAAAATAATCAAATTTCAAACAAATGTGACCGTAAATAGATAAGCACAATTGATGCGTGGGAGATATTTCCCGAGGTTCATTGATTTTAACACTAGTTGTTCTACGGAAATTAAAGAGGATTTAAATAGAAACTTCACAACGTGAGAAACAAGAGATCTTTCGTGAGTCCAACGCAGTGAGCGCATCCTTTGAAAGCATTGCAGATAAACTGGATCGAAATTCCGTTACGGTCTAGCGGTCAGAGGTATCTTCATGTTCAAAGTACACAGAAATACATGAGGTGACGGAGGAATGGAAAACGGGAATTTAATCTCTTCTAGTATATTGATACTTTAAAGAACAAATTTAAACCATTTTACCAATGCAGTAGTGAAGCCTCGATGTAGGCACTGCAATCGGTTAAAGAAAAATTGTTCGTAAATGCACATTATAAATAATGCTATCAATAATATTGCCTTTTATTTCTTGTATTACCTTTATCTTTATTCTCCTTTAATCACTCGCTGATAGCACAGTCATTTTATTTGAAAATCATTAGCACGATCCCCAGTAGCACACATACGTTGAAAATACGTGAATTAAACGTTAGTACCGAAACGATATTTTAACGTTGTAAATGTACCGAAATGTCCGCCTGTTCAACGGTTTATTCGATGTTGAATAATGGTTTAGAAGAAGCAAGTTGAAATCTAAAGCAGACGATGAACAAACGGGCAAAAACAGATCCTGGCTGTTGTCTATTAGTATACACATTTAGTTACAGTTTGTCCGTTGCTTTCGTCATGAGATACAGTATTAATTTTCGAACAGTAAATTATTCAACTGTCTGCTGGAAGGGTTCGAAGCCGGAACGTTCTGAACTCGTCGTTGGTATTTCGTCGCCTTATTCCCTCATCCATTTTTCTTTTAATTTTTTCGTCCTAAAGGAGATTCACTGATTCAACTGGTTTTCCTTGATTTAATTGTACTGATACCTTAAGAACTAAGTTAAAAGCACACACAGACACACAAAAAACCATGACCAGGGCGGGGTTCGAACCCACGATCTTGGAGTCAATGGACTAGCGCACTAGTCCGCTCTCGACCACCTCGATCGG
>JAGDQP010052318.1:0-13810 GCA_022664845.1 Lepisma saccharinum | reverse complement strand
GATGATATTTTTGTAGGGGCATATATGAGTATATTAAACTCTTGTCCTGCCTAATTTTCACTAATAATTTCATTCAAAAATGCAGTTTGAGCATAGAGTTGTAAACTTGACGTGAACTAGGGCACCGACCACGCCCACTTCGCGAAAATTACCGAAGCTTGCCGAGTGTGTAGTCGTCGAAGCCAAGGAAAGGGAGGGGGGAGAGCGCACACTCTCCTTGCGTCGGAGTGGAATTCTTAAAAAATGTTATTTAAATGAAACAGAATCCTATATCCTATGATATTTAATTATACAGTATTTTGATAATACATTTGAAATGAACCAAGACTGAATACCGCCGGCATTTTTTTAACCTCTTAGCCATGAAGAAACTGCTGTCTGCGTTTTTATTTTGCTGGGGGGCTGAGAGCTCCTTTTCCTATATTCTAGCGGGAGAACAGTCATTCGTTGTGTTGTTTGTTTTATGTTTTAGTGGAGTTTTATTTTCTGTTCGTATTTAGTAGAGCCGTGTTTTTGTGTTCGTATTTATAGTGTGTTGATGTATGAGTAAAGTCGATCCAAATGAACGAAATCAATCAGCATGTATGTTCAGAGTGTGGTAAGAACTATGACCATAACAAATCACTTAGGCGTCGTTTCGAAAGCACATCCGAATAAATTAAACGAAATCGCGCCTCCTTTAAAGATCCGGAAATCATTTGCTTATCGATGCCCAAATTGGGATAAACAATTCAATCACCTTGAAAATTTCACATATCACGAACGCAAGTTTCATGCAGAACAACCAATTAAAAAAAATCACCTTAAATGTGTTCTATGCACTTTTAAAACGGACGAGGGAAAAAATTGCACGAATATTTTGTGTTACTGATATAATTCATGCACTGTAGTTTGAAGCCCAGTACCTCGGAGCCATCACAGTCCGTGGATACAGTTTGGGTTCTTATTTTTACGGCAGGGCATCCTTAGAGGGTATACATGCCCATTTTTCATCCAATTTGTGAGGCATCTTTTTATTAAAGAAACTCTTTACAACTGCTGTTGCGGAATTATTTTTTGTATGTTTAACACGATGGTAATGGGTTCAGGATCCAACTGTGCCGTGTTCACAGGTTGGTTTGGTTAAGGGTGGTTTTTATGTTAGTTAAGACTACTCGGTCTTTGTGTTTGAGAATTATTGTGTTATTAGAATGTATTTTAATCAGTATTGTGTTGATTTTGTGTTTAAATATGCAGTTTACATCTTGTTTGATCCGTTCAATTGTTATTAATATTCTGGGTGGGCGCGTGAGCTTCTAAGGATGGAGCCAACAATTTTTTGGTAAGGCATATTCTAAACCAGTCTTTCAGTGGGTCTGGCGGGAATCAAACCCGTAACCTCCTGTATAAAGTGTGAGCGTGCTAACCTCTTGGCTATTCCGAAATCTCACATTGTTTCTAGTCGGGTATGTAAAACGTGTTCGGGAAGTTTTTGATTTATTCCAGTTTGGGTCTATATCCAGCCTCCTTTTCAGGAACCAGACCGGGCTGGGATTGAACCTGTGGCCATGCATATAAGAGGAGAGTGCACTAACCACTATGCCTGCCCAAGGCCTTCTTTAGGATGATTTCCAATTACTCGTTCAAATAAGGTGTGTGTGTGATTGTGTTTTTCTTTATATCTATATGACAAGTGAGTACACATGCCAGAAACAAATTATCTCATGTGCATGTAAGAGTATGCATACCTGTGTGGGCATAAATGTTATATGAAAACATTTGTTGTTTATTTTCTTTACTTGCCTTGTTTCTTTTTTTAAAAAATGTGTGAAATTGGTGGTCGGTTCTTTCTGTTCTTCTTTTTTTCTTTTCAAAGATAGTTTTCTTATTAGCAAAAACCTTTGCTGTGTGCGTGGTATATTTCATTTTTGGCAGTGGTCTAGTGGCCTACATATCAGAGAGAGTGTATAATTAGTGCTAGCCGTGCACTGGCAGGTTTGTGCCTGTAATGGCTATTGATTTTCATCCTGGAGAACCTTGTAAGTTGGTTTAGCTCAATTGTCGTTTCCGTTAATGTTTTGGAAAGGCTTCTCGTTTGGTTAGTGTTCGTGGTCTAGTTGGCAAGATTGCTAGTAATTAGTTGAATTGTTTTAGTAATTCGTGCGTTGTTTACAGCCTGTAGGGCTCGTGGTAGTTGTGCTGTGGGTGTTTGTTTCATTTGTTTAATTCATTCGTTCCCATAAAGCTTCCAAATTACTTTCGAAATCCACGACAGCGAAGAGAAACAGAGAAAACTCTTTTCGACCAAGAAGAAGAAAGTTACGCATAAGCAACGAATTACAAAACCAAGTTCAAGTGAAGTACTGGATATTGCAGTATCCTTACTGTTACACCATGAGTGAACCGAGGAAGAGTACATTGCAATGTAATGCTCTTTAGGTGCGTGTGTGTGTGTGTGTGTGTGTGTGTTTTTTGGCTTGAAACTTGCGTTTTAAAACTGAAGCCGAAAGGTGATGTATATATATTTTATGGAGTGTTTCCTTTGGAACTTGCGTTTTAAAGCTTTTTTAAAAATATGATGTTTTGTATAATTATATGGTGTTATGTATTCATCTGGAAACTCGTTAAAAAGAGAGAGAGAGAAAAAAAAAAGAAGTTCAGTTGAAATGTGATGTGTATATTTGGAGTATTTCGCATGATCGAACTTCACTACTTTTTTTTTAACTCGCTTCCTCCCACTTATCTGTATCTCATCTGGGAATTCAACGCAGCCTACGTTATAACCTCAACACATGGATTCTTCGGTATAAAATAAGGTGTTTTTCGTTACAAATAAATGTAAACTTTAAAAATTTTGTTTTTCCGTAAACATTTGCCGCATTAATTTGTTCCGTGGCCATCCTTCGGCATACAGACGACTACTCACTCGGCGAGCTTCGGTAATTTTCGCGAAGGGGGCGTGGTCGGTGCCCTAGTTCACGTCGCTGGTTAACGTCAAGTGAGTTGTAAAACCTCTCCACTAGAGTGAGAGTCAGGGTTGGCGCTGCTAATGCGGCGCCACTTGAAAGTTGAACGAGAGAATGTTTGTTTGGCAACAACACGTATTATGAGTTGCTATCATATGGCTGTTGTGCTTCGCTCTTTGGCATTATTTTAGTTGATTCGTTTGTATTTGGGAAGAAAATGACGATCGCTTATGCAGCTAACGGTTTTACTAAGAACTATAAGAAAGGAAGTAATGTATCGTTTCACAAATAAATGATCATTTAATATTATTCCGTGAAAAATGTTTCATTATGTAAGATGTTCTTTCGTGTAGTTTATGTCTGCTGGAAATATAAAAGAAAACACACATCTTTGATTATAATTATTTGATGCGAACGTATTTTATCGTGTTAGATCCATAGTTATAAAGAGAAATATACATAAAAATAAGTATTCCTACATTCAGAAATAATGGATCGTTTTCATTTAGGCCTATTGAAATTAAAGTGGTTATATTCGTGTGGAAAAAATATATCTGTCTATTTAAAATTTAAATAGTTCTAAGCCCATAATGTACTGTTGAATTTTATTGATGGCTTTAGGCACCTAAGGCTCAGGTCGGGATAGGGGAGGGAAAATAATTCGGGAAGATGTCGGCCAGGGCCTATGTTGAAGGTGCCATCCCTGCATTTGCCTGGTGTGCCTGAGCAAAAAACCTAAAAAAACTCACAAGGGAAGTAACAATGAGCTCATATCGAAACCTACATTAAAATTTTACGCAGAGAAAGAAAGTCCCACAGAAAGGCCATACACAAAAAATCAGTTGCCCTTTTGATCTGGAAATACCCGAAATAGCATGTTGAAATGTCGCTCACCACTGTCGGCAAGTGCACAATAATAAGTGCATTACCACTCCCTGTAAACTGTGGGTTAATGAGAAAAAGTGAATAACAAAAACGTAGGTACATACTAAACCTACGAGGAAGTCGTATTGTAGGGTGGACCTTGACGGCGGCCATCTTGAATTCAGGTCAAGTTTTTATAAAATATTAATAGGGTAATGTGATAAATGATTTTGGGCTAGAATTAAATCGGAAAACAATGGTGACGTTAGTGTTAAGATATGTGCAGGTGGTAAAATGTTACAGGTATATTAATTGTTTATGTTTCAGTTGTGCACAAGTCTCTTACAATACAACGCCTTCTAGACTGCGTGTTAATGATAATAAGTCAATAACAACATGGTGGATATATATGAAGTCGAGAGGAAAGTCCATGATAAAGGGGAACGTGACGGCGACCACCTTAAATTCCGCCATCTTGAATCAGACACAAATTTTGTAACTAGAAAACAGCGTGCGACACCTGATTTTAAAAGCAAATAATCCCACCAATCCAGTGGTATGCCTATTACGAAGTTAGGCCTGCTTTTAATGTGCACTAAACAAAAGAAGTATTAAAACAACGATAACGAACGCTTCATGGTATTGTTCAATATGTTCTCCATTCCAGTTTATTGTTAGCCATTTTGCGTTCCAAGTCACGCCCAACCTTCAGCAAAGTGCTAACTGAACTGTTAACAAATGCGGTGTAAATTAGCATGTTACCCATTTAAAAGAGCAACCTATTGACGTTTGGTACACTATCACAACAGCCCTAACTTCGTACTGGTTAACGATAGAGCAAAAATAGTCATACCATTGGATTGGTGAGAACATTTGCTATTAAAATGAGTTGTCGCACGCTTTTTTTCTAGTTACAAAATTTGTGTCTGATTCAAGATGGCCGCCATCAAAGTCCGCCCTACCATACGACTTCCCTCTAGGTCTAGTATGTGCCCACGTTGTTGTTATTCATTTTTTCTCATTAACAGGCAGTTTACAAGGGGTGGTAATGCACTTATTATTGTGCACTTGCCGACAGTGGTGAGCGATATTTCAACATGCTATTTCGGGTATTTCCAGTTCAAAAGAGCAGCTGATTTTTTTGTGTATGGTCTTTCTGTGGGACTTGCTTCCTCTGCGTGAAATTTTACTGTAGGTTTCGATATGAGCTCATTGTTACTTCCCTTGTCAGTCAGGATGGTCGGCCGCTGGAATCGAACTCATGACGTCCCGATGCTATACCAACACTCTACCACTGAGCCACGGCGACTCGGTAAGAAATGTGCTGTTGAAAAGACTTGCTAAATTATTAGGAACAATGATGATGATGATGAGTGCTCTGCCCGAAGGTAGCTCTTGATCTGAGGATCCCAGAGCTAGTTGAACCGATGGTGATTTGTCATTGCCTTCCATCACATGAAGATGACGTCCTAATAACGGGACCTACAGTTTAATGTGGATTCCGAAGCACTTGTGTCCACGCTGGGAATCGAACCAGGAACACCCTGATTACACTATTAAGAACAATAGAGACAAATTTATCATCGCAACAAAAATAGATAAGAAACGCTTCTTATCGGTCACCCTGGTCGGTAAGAGAAAAACTCGTGAATTCTATATACCGTATATACCTGAAGTCGGACACAGTAATATACTTAATAGACATGACTATTTGCATTGTTTATGATATAAAGTCAAAACAGAACATTTGAAAAGCTAGAACAAACAAGGTCGTTTTTAGTTTCAAGACAAAGACTTTTACCCTAAATTTAAAGACAGTCTTCTTCATTCACAAATAACTTTTCCGGCATCTTCTAAACTAACCAGGGAAGCCATTTTTTTATCTATATAATGCCACTTTAGATAGATGGTGGAACTTAAATATCAAGTTAAAGCTGTCCGAAAACTAGAGATAATTTTATGTTCATTTTAATGACATACGTCTTGTTTCAATGATATTTATGTGAAAATTGCCGACTACTAGTGTATATCCGACGACCGGTGCCCATACCCTACTTTCAATTTTATAATTTTCTTTGTAAATCTATGCAGGTTAACCGTTGGTTGTATAAATTACAGCATTAATATTTTGTGTGTGTAATATTCATGTCACTTGCGTTGAATCCCTAATGCTGTATAATATTTTTAAATATATCTCTAATGTTTATTTTAAATAAGTTATTCCTGTAAGTATCAACATTATATTTAACAAATAAAAACGGAGATGGCTTCTTGAACATAGGCCCTGGCCGACATCTTCCCGAATCCTTTCCCCTCCCCTCCCCTGCCTAAAGGCCATTAATAAAATTAAAAAATTATCAAAAAATATTTTCTGAGAACAAAAATAATATTTATCAATAACGTTTTATACGTGATTTTCATATTAAATTATACCTTATACTGATCAATTTAATTAGGAATTGTTTGTATCTTACGTGTTGAACTTAACTAAGGTGAACTCGAATGCGAATTTTCAATTGTTTTTCTTCACAAGAAGATCGTGTGTGGCACATACAAATGATACAATACCAAGCAGCGCACGGCTCGCAATTTCCTTAGTGCCAAACAAATAGAGAAACAGTTGAATGTTCAGCTTGCGCTACGCTGGGAATTAAAAAACACGTAGACGGTGGTGCCAACCCTGCCTCTAGTGGAGTTTTATAACTCTATGTTCGTACCTTTTAGTAACATTAACTGATCTTCTTTTTAAGAACCATGATAATGATGCATCCCATAGTCCCTAAACATCTCCCTAGAAAGAGAGCCTTACAATAACCTCATTACAGCATTAAATAACTTGGGGAAAAGAGCAGTGTATAATCCTTAGGTGACCTGCTTCGATTTCAGCCGTCACTTCGAAATTGAAGTAATACGTTTTGTATTCTGCCCAATACAAATATCAAAGAAAATGGCTGTCGTGCACAGAAATTATTAGGGGAAGAATAAGAAAATTGGTAGGGAAACTATCAGTGTTGCCAAGTTATTCTCGACCTTAATTTTTTTTAAATAAAACGAAGTGCCGAAAAACTGTGTAGTGAACATTTTAGGAACGTTTACTTTATTTGTTAAGCTCATATACATTCGATAACATAACGTGGCTGAAAATAACACGACTTTTTCTCGCAAAATTATCAGAAAATTCAGTTAATTTACTAGAGCAACGGCATAAGTCACCGATACATGATCTTACAAAAATAAAGTTTTACGATTTAAAAAACTTTTCATGACTCCTAAAACATCAGTGGGACTTTTTTTTTTTTGCTCGAGAGACCTAAGGCCTCTATTGTTAGCCACCGGAGTGACTAACACCCACTAGAGGGTTACGCCCTCTGTATAGGGAAGGGATGTACATGTGAGAAGGATGTTTAGGATTAGGGGTGGTCTAAGGAAGGTTATAATATTTATTTAACTTTTATTTTATTCAAATCAAATTCTATATCACGGGTATTATAAGCGTTATGCTCATAATCATATTTCAGGTTTAAGGATCGATGATGATTAATGAGTAGTGGGGGTGAGGTGCAATTCCACGTCACAAACAGTAAGACGGACAGGTAATGGTGTATCTTCTTGCCCAGGGGCGACTCTGGGCGCGGTGAGCGACTGGTGAACCCTAGTTGAACACTGATGGAAACAGTGCAGTTATGGGAGTGAAAGATGAGATGAAGTGCTGTGAAGGTGATATTATGACCTGTGTTGTCACACTGCGGTTTCAAGTGGGTTGGTATGGACGTAAATGTAGGGACCTGAGTAGGTTGGTTGAAGGTTGATGTTTAGAACAACATCTTGCTGCAAATTGGAGTTGACTGAGGACATTGGTTCTTTGGAACGGATAGAGATTTTGGAAGGTAATTGTGATGAATGAAAGAAACTGGTCAATGGTAATGGGTTGTGAGGGAGATACTATGGGTGGGTTGCATGGTTTGGGTTCTGAGGATCGGAGAGGTAAGACTAGTCCAGGATTGTCGGGGGTAGGTTCTGGTCGGTTTTTGCATTTGTAGCTGTAGGTTGGGTGCTGTTGGCCACAGGTATTGCATTTGGGTGATTGGTGAATGTTTGAGCAGTCTTTGGTGGTGTGGGAGCCAGTACAGTAGCCACATTTAGGTATGTTGGGACAGTTTGAGGTGGGATGGTCGTTGTAAGTCTGACAGTGTTCACATCTTGTAGGTAATGGAACTTGGGAACGAGAGGGTTCAACACGATATCTTCTCCGGTATATGAAGGCACCATCGGACAGCAGGTCTGTGATTGTCTGTGAGTGAGTTGTGAGTATGCGCACCATATAGCTGGGGTCTCCGGTTTTGGTTTCGATCCTAATGCATTTAGTAAGAATGTGGCCTTCGCTTTGGAGCTCCTTTTGGATTTCTTCATCTGTTAGATTCGGCTCTACTCCTCGTACAACAGACAGCATCGGTGATCTTCGTGGAGGTGGTTGATGCTTTAGATGCGGAGTGTCGAGTCGTGAGAACTGCGCTGATGGTCCAAAGATTTCCAGGCTATGTTTATCTCGGATTCGTTTAGCTAAAGAAGGATCAGTAGATTTTACAATTATGCCGTTTCTGGTAGGAATGATCTGGCTGATAGTATCTCTTGGTACATACTTTAGAAATTGTAGAAGGAGCAGTTTAGAGTTCTGGAACTTAGGATCAAACTTCGTTAACAGAAAAGAGTGCGAGGAACTGGTACCGGTGACGGAAGATGAGTCTTCATAGTCTCTGGTTTCCATGTCTTGATCAGAATCAGAATCACTCAGAGTATGCGTTTTCTTGGATGGTGGTGAAGATGGCGACTTTCTAGAACTGTCGTTTGATGAGGAAGCGAGCTGATCAGTATTGCGTTTTTGTCTTCCTTGAGGTTTGACTTTAATGGTTACTGAGCAAGAAGGTGGATCCTGGTACGGTGGTCCAGATACTTGTTGAGGTAGATGATGTCGTCCAGCTTGCAGTTGGTGATTCGGCATGATGAACGATATGCTGAAGGTCAAAAGAATGAGAAACGTGCAGACATGTGCTGGTCCAGTCAGAACGAAATGAATGTCAAGCGTTGTAGAAGTCGTGATGACTGATCTGTTGAACTAACTTCACCTTCCGACACTGAAGAATGCCGTCAGTCCTAATAAGACAGTATGTGCACTGTTCTCTCTTGTACGTTTTGCAATACAAGGTCCTCGGTAGTACACTAACGTATCTGAATTAGGCTAGGTTTAGTTATACAAAAATCTGGTTTAATTTTTTTTACAAAAAAATATTCGAACCTAAAAACCAGGTGGCAATCCTGATCAGTGTGACTTTTTTTTTTACAAATTAGCCGTGGTGAGGCCGTGGCTAAAACCCACTGAGAGGGTTATGCCCTCTTTTCGGGAGGGAGACTATAGAGGACTAGTTGGACTATGGAAGAGGTAAGTTGGATGGTCTAAGGGATGTTGAAGCATGTTTTATCATTTATTTATTATATCAATAATAATAGGATGTTATAAGCTTTGCGCTTATAACCATTTTGCAGATATGGTAATCAAAGTGACAATGTGATGGAGAATGGTGATGATGTGCACTTATACGTCACAGTAATGGAAAGAACAGATATGTGATTATCTTCTCGTCTAGGGACGACTCTAGACATTAATGGAAAAACAGATGAGCCCTTGTCGAACATTGATGATTACAGTGCTGCAATGGTGATGATAGGTGAAGTGATATTCGTGAATGACAATGTGATATGAATTGGGATGCTAGTCTGGATAATTCATTGGATGTGCAGAGAAACAAACATAGGTACTGAATATGTTGCTTGGAAGTTGAGCTTGAAAATGGTGGCTGCTGCAGACTGAATTTTTTGAAGAAGTCTAGATCTGTCAAATGGAAATGGGTTTTGTAAGGCGAGGGTGATGATTGCTAAGTAGTACACTAACGTATCTGATTTAATTCGTTTTACAAAAAAAATATCCGAACCTATAAATCAGGTGATAATCCTGATCAGTGTGACTTTTTTTTACAAATAGCCATGGTTAGGCCAAGGCTATTACCCACTTAAAGGGTTACGCCCTCTTTTTGGGAAGGAAACGTTGAGGAATTGAAGGAGTTTGGAAATGTGGATGGGCTAAGAGTTTTTATAGGAACTATACTTTATTTCTTTATTTTTAACATAGGACTATTACGATTTTACATCGTAATCATTAATTTCAGTGGAAGCTGAGGATGACAATATATCAAAGATGAAGTGCTAGCACGCCACAATCACAACAGAGGAAGCATTAGTGTAGACATATGCATGTTATCTTCTGTCCCCGGGGCAATTCGGGGCACTGATGGGAGACAGTATGAGCGCTGTTAGTCTTAACGGATTACTGTGCGAGTGATGGAATTATGAAATCAGGTGGCCGCGGGGCTGAGAAGGGTAAGTTGAGGTATTTCCGGATGATTATCGGGGAGTGTGGAGAGATATATGATTATGAGTAGTGATATGGGACAAGTGATTAGCGGTTGATGTTGTGGATTAAAGGTAGCATCGTGATGTAGTGTGTCTAATAGTAGTGGATAGAAATTTTCGTAGCGTTTGGTGATGTACTTTTGTCTTAATGTTTCAAGATGGTAAAGGATGTGGGAAATGGTGATGAGGGCGTATAGATCGGCTGTGGGGCTGGGTAGTTTGATTCTGTGAGCAATGCGGAAGGCATGTCTTTCGAGAATTTTCAACTTATTGTAAAAAGTGAGTGGGGCTGATATCGAAGCAACGTGTCCGTATGTAAGTACAGGTCTGAGGAATGATTTATAAGTATTTGGGATGGCTATTGGTGAGAGACCCCATGTTGTTCCTGTAAGACGTTTGAGAAGGTTTAAGCGGTTGTATGCTTTAACTGTAAGATATTTTAAATGATGAGTCCATGTGAGGTGACGGTCATAAGTGATTCCAAGATACTTAACAGTGTTTGTTGGTTTGATGCGAGTCTGGTTTAGTCTGAGATTGAGGCAAGTGGGATTGCGTTGAACTTTAGAGCGTTGTTTCGGTGGTAAGAAAACTATTGCTTGTGTTTTACTGGCATTTATGGTAAGTTGCCAAGTGTTACACCAGTGACTGAATGAGTTGATGGCAGTCTGTAGAGCTTTGTTAATTTGCTCGATAGTATTGGCTGTAGCGAGAAATGCTGTGTCATCTGCGTATTGGAAGATATGAATATTTGGAGGTAATGTGGGCAAGTCAGTACTGAAGAGTAAATAGAGAAGAGGTGATAGTGCTGATCCTTGAGGAACACCTGTATGGAGAAATATAGGGTATGAGCTGGCGTTGTTGATGTTTATATAAGCGATACGATTTGAGAGAAAGTTGTAAATATATCGAATGTAAGCAACAGGAAGGTGAAATTGTAGGAGTTTTCTGAGCAAGCCCTGGTGCCATACTTTGTCGAAAGCCTTCTCTAAATCAAATAAAACAAGACAGGATGGTTTGCAGGTATTGTAGTGATTCGTGATATGGTTGGTGAGACGAAGGAGTTGGTCCTGAATACTGTATCCTGGGCGGAACCCTGCCTGATGGTCTGGCAACAAGCGACGTTCCTGGAGGTGTAGGTGGAGGCGTTTGACCAGTATGCGTTCAAGGATTTTGCCAAGGGTGGGGGTTAATTGTATTGGTCTGTAGGATGTGACGGAATCGGGAGGTTTGTGAGGTTTAAGGAACATGAGAGTTTTTGAAGTTTTACAGGTGGTTGGTATATATCTTGTTCGTAGTACGAAATTGAAGATGACAGCAATCAGTTGTAGTAGTTGATGAGGTCCTTCTCGTATATGCCGGTATGTGATACCGTCCAATCCCGGAGCGTTATTTCTTTTGTGATCTGTTGTAGTGGTGATGTCCAGGACCGTGATTGGTGACGTAAGTTGCTTCTCTACGTTGATCTGATGTTCAGCGTTAGGCTGCAGTTCTGGGGCGTTGAGGTTGATGCGATGAACAGGGTGATTTCTAGCGATGACGGTATGCGGCGGTGTGAAAATCTCCTGAAGATGAGTGGCGAAAGCGTTTGCTTTATCTTGATCTGACTGTAGTGGTTCGTTATTCTGGAGCAGCGGATACATTGTGGCAGTACGCTTTCCAGTTAGAGTATTGAAGCGTTTCCAAAACTTCGTTGGATGTGCAGTATCTCTTAGTTGGTTGCTGGTTTTAATCCACTGCCGAAGCTTGTACGCCTTCAGGTAATAATGTACAGTCCGTTGAAGTTGTCGATGTAGATGTAGTGATGCTTGATTACGGGTTCTAATATTGTCTCGGAAGTGCTGTGTTGATCGTCTTATGAGGGTGAGGTATTGAGGAGGGAGTTTTGGTCGTTGAGGTGAGGATTTTGTAGTAGGTATATAATGAGCTGGGGCTGTTTGAAGAGTAGTGATGATATTATCTAGTGTTTGGTATAGTTCATCTTCTGTAGTTGGTTCATAAGCATTCTGTAGATGGCTGGTGATGTAGCTTCTGTAGTTATTCCAATCGGCGAGGTCATAGCGGATATTTGTGCGTTGGGGTATAGGTGTAGGTTGAGATTGCGGTGGATGGTGAGTTTAATAGGAACGTGATCACTGCAAACAGTATCCAGGACCTCAATGTTGGTACGGTTGGTAAGGTTGGGGGAGAGGATGACTATATCGGGTGTTGTTTGTGAAATGGGTCGGGTAGGTTTAGGGAGTGGCTGTAGGAGTCCGTTGGTAGATGTATTGATAAATGTGGAAAATTGGGTGCGTTGACGGTCGGATCGACTATGAATGTTTATGTCGGCCATGATGATATAGCTTCTGAAATTGTCAGCGATGTATTGAAAGAATGGCAAAGGTATGGGATGATCAGGGCGTACATAGATTGTAACTAACGTGATATAGAGATTCTTGAAATAGAGTGTGCTTATGAGATGTTCAGGTAGTTGCATATTAGGTACGTGATGGAGACGATGTAGTATATTATGTTTGTGTCCTAGTGCTACTCCGCCATTGGCTCTTAATGCAGGTATGGTGCTTTCGTGATGATGAAGACGATAACGAGAAATTTTGCAGGATGATCGAGAAGTGAGATAGGTTTCGTTGAGGAGGAATGCGTTGGCTTTTTCTTCGAGTAAGAGTGCTTCGAAAAGAGGCTTATGTTGGATGAGTGAGCTGATATTTACCAATAATATAACTAAATCCATAATAAAATGAACGGTGAATTGATTGAGATGATCAGGTAGATTGTTTCGGTGGTACGGTAACAAAATGCACATATGGACCCGAGTACGTTGCATGGAATGTAACTTGAAAAACTTGCTTTGCAGCTGCTTGAACTAGTTGAAGAATATGAGGTTGATGAGCAGGTTGAATATTTTGTAATGTCAAAGTGATGAATGATAGCATTTGTTCGATAGTGAGAGGTTGATTTAAGATAGGATGTTTTTCATGTTAATTTCGGGTTCGAGAGTTTGGTCGGAGACTGAGTGGTACGATGAGATCAGGTTTTTCAGGTTCTGGTGGTGGTCTAGCTTTGCATTGGTAACTATAGGTAGGATGTGGTTGGTTACAAGTGGAGCATTTAGGAAGTAGTTGCATATTCTGACATTGACTTGTTGAATGTGGACATGGTCAGAAACCGCATTTGGGCTGATTGGTACACTGATGGGTTGGATGGTAATTAGCTTTGGCATTTCCACAGCTGATTGGAATAGCTGGTGCAGTGCGTGACGGTTCTACTCTGTGTCGTTTACGATAGATGAAGGCTCCTAAAGTTAAAAGATCATGGATAGTTTCATGTGATGTGGTGAGAATTCGAACTAGATACGTAGGGCCAGAATTGCATTTTATGCGGATGACTTTCGTATCAGTGTGACTTTTTTTTTAATTGCTAGTCGTTTTGCTGACTAGCACCCGTCAAAGGGGTACACTCTTTATTTCGGGAATAGGATTTACGGTAAAAGGGATATTCTGGAAGGTGAGGTGGTCTAAGTGGTGTTTCAGTAATTT
>JAGDQP010052317.1:2516-13810 GCA_022664845.1 Lepisma saccharinum | reverse complement strand
TGGAAGCTTTGTACCAAGGCCAAAACGTTAACGTGAAACTTAGGAGGTAACCTAGCAACCCTAAATCTAGGAATGTAGTGTTATATAAATTATTATTAATATTCTGTTAATGACAAAGTGTAATATGAAACATTCAGATTCGTATAATGAATATCACAGTAGTGTAACTTTGGAAATACATGCATTATCAACCTTGAGCTTCAGCTGATTGGTGGAGTAGTTGGTAGCACTTCGGACTGCTACGGATGAGGTCCATGGTTCGGTCCCAGCCTGGCGCACATTTTTTTTTTTTAGAAAGATAGCTATAATAAGCTATATGTAGTGTAAATAATAACAGTAACTTGCTTTCAGACGATTTTACCACTTCTTTTTTTTTTTTACAAATTTTCTTTGGGTGGGTTAAAGTAACTGAGTACAGTTGTTTATCATAACCCTTCAAAATAACCTACGTGGAGGGTTACACCAACCCACTGGATCTAACCTTTTTAGCTGGGTTGCTGTAACCTTGTACTTATTAGGCTCTATATTTACCAACTCACTCTGTTGCATTAACCCATTTTTGGGTTGCTAGTAACCTTTTATTTCTTTCCGTGCACTAAGCAGACTGCTCTTGTACACAAAAGGATACCTAGAACATTTATTTCGAGAGTAGTATTAGGTTGTTCAAATACAGTATTTTTCTTGCGATGAATGTACGTAGTCGTCACTCTTTCGTTGCCTGTTACCTTCCAGGTGTATCGAGTGATAGTTATTTCTTAAGTATTGTATCTAAGGTATCCAAATTATCATAAAAGGGCAAGAGATTTCGAAATGGTTCATGTTTTAAGTGTGATAATCTGATTTCTTCTTTGTCGAACTTGTACAAATGCTTTTTTTCCGCTGTATGTAGTCTCCCTACCTATAAGTTGTATTAGAAACTCAAAATTACGGCAAACAATAATTGCATCCAAACAGCAGTTTGAAGGATATATTTCCAAGTGCAAGTCTACTCCTACTTTTGTGCGAGTTTTTCTTGTCGTTTATTTTTCTTGTATATATTTCTTTTTCTTAAATTATGTTCATATATTACAAAATCACGATGAATGATCCTTTATCCTCGTAACGCCAAGATAATTTCATCTCACGGAACGTCAAGATGAGACATTTTCGACGCATGTATATTTCTCCTATGAAATAAAGTACTTGTTCAAAATTAAGGTATTTTAGAGTATGGGTGTATTCATTGTATAGTATTTATTGCATTGTATTGTACTTATTTATTGTATTTTATTTTTTGAAGTAGATACTATAAAATAATGAAACATACAGAAAAAAACTAGTACATCATATTAACCTTGCAACCATTTTCATGGCTGCATAAAAATAAAGGAACCATGAGTCTCTTACTTATTTGCACATATAAAGTACGACATATAAAACTATCAGAATCAACCACCTTCCTCTTTCACTCTCACATGTAAAGCACACCGTATCTGTTGTATTATGATTCTTGCAAATGAAGCGATTACATTGCTGACAGTGTGCGGAGTACACAGAATTTCATTCTTCCATTTAATGACTAATGGACAAAAATAATATTTTGACTGTATGGATCATTTTTAACCCGATCTTCCCGATCTTGATGTTGCGAGGGATAAACGACAGAAAATTCTTTCATTCTTTCTTCTCTTTTTAACTAAATGGTCTTTATCGATGTTATGCACGAAATTCCAGAAACAACACAAGCAATGCATGAATTAACTCCTTTAGCCAGTCGAGGGGGTACATGATGTAATTTATACCGTATAAGTACTGTAGAGCACAAGTTTCAGGGAGGAATTTATCAATGAAATAGATTTTCCAAAGGGGGGATAAGCTTAGTAGAAGGGGAAAACGAATGACCATGTTCTGTAGAAATAGGAGAACAGACTTCACCTTATCATTTGGGCCCCCCATTAGGGGGGCCCTCAAGGCCCCCCCGGGAACGGCGTCCTTGGTAACACTAGGCAAATGCCGGGATGGCCCCTTCAACTTAGGTCCTGGCCACCACACCCTCCCGAATCCTTTCCCCTCCCCTATCCCGGTCTGAACCTTAGATGCCTAAAGGGCATAAATAAAATTAAAAAAATAATTGCCCAAACCATAGTTTTGCTGCTCTTCGCAAATTTTCGAACTATTACAGATATATGTCGGAAATAACTTAGAGCTTATCACGATGATGTTGCTACAAATCGAGGTTCATAATGTAGCGAACAATGCGTAACAAGTTATCGGAAGTCTCTTCGATCGCCTTAAAATCGTCTTAGCTGCTGTTAGCCATGTTTTTTAGTTTAGTTTTTCCGATCTTCTCTTCGGCAAACGATCCAAACATTTTGCCAAAGAAATAGTTATGCACATACTCTTAAGATAGCCTAGCCTGTACTGAGCTCAACTTCTTACATATCTTAATTCTCACAATGGCATCAAGATGTTGTATCAAGATGGAATAAACAATATCTTACTCAGAATTGCATCCGAAAATATAAACTACTATCAGAATGGAAAAAATGTCTAGTCACAAAGTACACTCCGCCATCTTGGAAATAATTAAATTTCAATATTTCGCCTTCTAATAGGAGTACCCAGGTGGAGTAAACGATTTGTAGTTCAGGTAGTCAATCCTAACGTGCTTAAGGTTAATGTAAAGTAACGGTCTCCAACAAAGCATGGCAGCACTACCTCCGCATATGTCTAATGTATTTTTATCGTTGCACGAATTTTCAATGCTGCTCCTATAAATTCAAGCCTAGAGAGTTCTAACTTTCAGGGAAGAAAGTTCATAACCAATTCAACAGCTCGATCAATGTCGATTTTTTATCTTTGTTTCTCTTCATTGTTGAAATCGCTTGATTGTTGTTGTTAATATCAAAACCTATAACAATGAAGCTCTTTCAACAATGAACAAAAGGATTTTTACGAATTAGACAAGAATGGCTGGACCTATTACATCCAAATTAGATATTCTGATAGAGTGGGCAAAACTCCACGCTTAGCTAGAACGTTCACATTATTACCGTTACCATGATAACGAGATTCGATTAATAAAACTTACATTCGCGTCTTACTTGAGAACGTTTAGACTAATTTGTTTCAAACTTTGCATGACTGTATAAGAATCAACCTTTAAGACTTGAACCATATCAGAATGTCAAGCTATTTACTACTTCCGTGGTAACGGCACTGAATTAATAAATACATATTCGACCATTACGTAGGAATCAATGAGAAGATTGCAGCCTAACTTCACATAACGATGTAAGAAAGTCCCGTTAACTCTCCTGTGGCCTTTTGCCCTAGTTTAGTTCTTTATATCATCCATATATACCAGGTGTATGTATAAGTTTTTGCCGGTTTTTGTGGTAAAGAAAACACGTAATTTTCAAGGGAAATTAATTTTGTTTTATTCAAAATATTGGAAATCGGCTTCTACACATTTCGCCCATCTTTCAGGTAATTGATGCATACCATGCCAGAAAAACTGCTTGTCTTTTGCGGCAAACCATTCGTCGAGCCATTTTCCAACGTCTTCGAAATTTCTGAAGTGCTGCTCTTCGAGCGCGTGCCCCATTGATGCGAAGAGGTGATAGTCAGATGGCGCCAGGTCTGGGGAGTACGGCGGGTGCGGAAGGATGTCCCATCCAAGCGATTTCAAGGTGTCTTTCACTGGTTTTGCTGTGTGAGACGGCGCATTGTCGTGTAACACAATCCCTTTGCCATGTCTTTGGGCCCATTCCGGTCGTCTTTCGATCAATGCGTGATTTAAATTAATCATTTGTTGGCGATAGCGTTGTGCATTAACGGTTTCGCCGGGCTTCAAGAGTTCATAATACACAATATCGCTCTGGTCCCACCAGACACAAAGCATGGTCTTCTTGCCGAAGCGATTTGGCCTTGGTGTTGAAGGACCGGCTTTTTTCCGCTTCGGGTTTTCAAAATAAATCCATTTTTCGCCACCCGTCACAATTCGATACAAAATGGATTTTCTTTCGTGGCGTTGAAGCAGCATTTCACAAGTGACTTTGCGATTTTCCATTTGACGTTCATTCAAATCGTGTGGGACTCATTTACCCAGTTTATTGATCTTCCCCATTACTCGTAAACGTCTGCTGATTGTTTCTTGTGACACATTTAATGCTTTTGCCAATTGCTGTTGAGTTTGAGTTGGGTCATCCTCCAATAACACCTGCAATTGCTCGTTTTCGCACTGGCGCCATCTCTTAGGTAAACCGGAAACTACTTATGCATACACCTGGTAAGAATTAATTGTTTCAAATAAAGCTGTTAAATAAAAAGGTAACACATCAGAACTTGGGGTCTATTTGACCCCATTTAAATATTATATTTTGCATATATTTTATTTAAGTATTTGTATTTCTTGCGGATAGATGGCGCTAGTGGCGCACAATTTTTTCAGCTAATTTACCTCTATCATGCACTGATGACAAAGTGGAAGGTTGTATCGAAAACGAGGGTGTTTATTTGCAATTAACAATATTTGTTTCTACATTATTTTACTTGTAAGCATTACAAATTTATGGTATTGTTTAGATTTCCCAGGAATAGTAATTGCATGTTGTGTGTAAATTAAAAGATATATCGTACGGGTGAACTAGTTTGAAGATATTCACGAGTTAGTCATTCAGGAAAAAATGAGTTCCCGCCACCGTCCTCTAACAGATGATGAAGTGAGACAATTATTGTTCTACGAGGAAAGTGAGGAGAGTTCAGCTAATGATGATGCATATTCTACTTAATCGGAGAAAGAAGACCACGTGTCCGTACCTCACGTTACAGATTCTGATGAGAGTGATAATTGCAAGAATCAGAAGAATAATGGAAATTAGCCGTGCTATATTACATTACAGCCGGTTCATACTTGTGGTACGTATCTGGGGATGGAAATTTCGTCACGGAAGTCTTGACAGCACTGAAGCAAAACATCAGAACCCAATTATTTATTGAAATTCGTCAAATGTGGTTGCACCATAATACAATGTGATACCATCCAATGTGTTTGCGAAAGACAAGGAATAATGTGTACAAGTTCTTGCACGGACTATAGAGGCACCAGCTGTTGTAATTATATATGTACGTTGACAAGGATGATGAGCGATACAATAGAGTGAAAAATAGGTTTTTGTATATTCGAAATTTGATAGGAGATAAATTTTCAAAAGCAATTCATAATCTTGTGTTCGGGAGTTACTGCTATTCCACCAGGCGCCTCCCCAGGTGGTGATAAAGGAATACAGACTTGTTATGGTGAGTACCAGAAATATTCAGAGGCCAGTACTTGTGCCTTGTAGTTAGTAGAGGGATCTGCAAAGGCTAAGGGAAGATAACTCCGATCACAACATTTCATGATGAAGGGATGCAGCTTCACCATTACCACCCTGAGTCTGATGATGAATGAATCGACAAGTCTCAGAGATGGAGGACGACATTTTTTGACATTTGCCTTAACTACGAGGTCGTAGAGCTGACAATTATACACCGCTAAATAATGTCAAGAAAGAGTAAAAAAGTTCTATGAGTTCTAATGTGGGAAAATATTACGGCGGTAAACTCGTTTCTCATTCGGATCTCCGGACGTGGACTGCTGCTTCAAGGAGCTCCAAGAACAGGATTATGAAAGATGTTAAAATAGGAGCATGAAACGTACGAACAACTACAAAGCTGGCGCTCCTCAGACGATAGTAATCGAGTCTGAGAAGTACAGGATGGGCATACCAGCGATAGCAGAAGCCCAGGGGAGGGTCAAGATATCATTCGACAGGGCAAACACACTTTCTACTATGGGAGAACTAAGTCACACAATTTTGAAACTGGATTCCTCATTCATAACAGTATTCTTCTGGCGGTTCTGTATTTAGCATTCGTGAACGAAAGGCTATTATCCTATATTACGATACGTACTCGATGGTACAACACGGTATTACTAATTGTCAATGCTCCGAACGCTGAAGCTGATGCTGTCGACAAAGATACACTGAGCTGGATAGGTTGTTTGACGGATTACCGAAGTATAATACGAACATTGCAGGCAAGAAATTTTAGAACAACTATAGGCAAATCGAGTCTTCACGAAAAAATCAACAACAATGGTGCAAGACTGATAACCTTTCCGATTTCGAAAAATCTAATCGTAAACAGCACTTATTTTGAACACAAAGATATACACAAGTACACATGAATATCTTTGGATGGCAAAACTCAAAAACCAGCTCGTAGATTTACGAAGACCCACCAATATATTGGAGGTTAGTACTTTGAGAGGAGCGGAAGGTGACACCGATTGATCTCAAAAGTGAGGTGAAACTAGTGCATCGCAAACAAGGAAATCAGTGCTTTAAAACAAACTAAATTCGAAGTAAAATTATTAGACAACCTGAGCCTGAAGGCCGTTTCCGAACTTGAAATCTCAAATAGGTTCGAAATCTTAGCCGACTCTACTAATAATAAAGATTACATTAATAATATTATTGACATTGATGTGACAATATGTGGGAGGCAATTCGTGACTCAGTGAAGGGCGCAGCAAAAGAACATGTAGGTGAGAAGAAATGATACAGAAGCAAGTCTGGGTTTGAAGAAGAATGCATTAAATTCGCGCGGAACGAAAACAAGCAAGACAGTGATGGCTAACTAATAAAACGAAAAAAATGTGAACTACTACAGTAATGCGAATGCAACATGCGGGATTAGAAATAAATAGCAAAACTAGCGGAAATTGAAGAGATAGAGAAAAACGGTAAAACAATTAATGTTAGAGATCTGTACAAAGGGGTTAACACCTTAAGAAAAGGTAACCAACCAAGCCTTGGGATGATTGGAAATGAATGTGGAGATTTTTAGGCGGATTCGAATAAAATTTCGAATGTGGAAAAACTATTTCGACAAGCTTCGTAATGTACACACATGTACACACAGGTGAACACACAGAGAATTCAAAATCTATACCGCTGAACTGTGGATGCCCGAAATTAGCGAGATCGAGATATCAAGAAAGAATTTCAAAAATTTCACATCACCAGAACTTGACAACATCCCGGCCGAATTAATTAAAATAGGAGGAGGGACACTAGTCAAGCATCTAGATAAATTATTGTGTTATATAGAGAAAGAGCAGCTCCAAAGAATTAGACAATCAGAGCAATAGGTTTATAAAAAGAATAATAAATCTGAAAGTAATAATTACCGCGGCATTTCTTTACTTACAACATATCACAAAGTGTTGGGTATTATCCAGCTAACACACCTAAGCGAATACGTAGATGAAGTAATTAGAGATCGCCAATGTGGATTTAGAAGAAATAGATCTACGCTGGACCGGATTTTCTTCCTGAGACAAGTATTAGAGAAGAAATGAGACTGTACTGGGATGATTAATTCCGACAAAACTTATTTAGCTAGTCAGAATGTTTCTCAGCAACCCCATAAACAGAGTACGGATAGGTAATAATATGTCAGATAGTTTCGAGATTCATAGCGCATTGAAACAGGGTGCTGCCTTGTCACCACTATTCTTTAACTTTACTTTAGAGTATGCGATTCTAAAAATAAGAGGACAAAAAGATACTAACATTGAATGAATTGAAGCAACTGTTCGTATGCGCGGATGATGCAGATATAATATACGCCCAACATTATAAGAATAATGAAATCTCGAGGGCTAAGGTGGGTAGGCCATATAGCTCCGATGGGAGAGAAACTGATTATACCGTATTCTACCGTGTTTGGTAAGCCGGAGCAGGAGAGGCCGCTGGAAAGACCGAGGCGTCGCTAGGATGACAATATTAGAAGAAACCTTCAGGAGGCAAATGTTCATAATGAAAACTGACTTGAACTTGCCTAGAGTAGAATCCAATGACGGGCAGTTGTTACTGCGGCGATGAACTTGTAAATTCCACAATCCATAGTTAGTTATTCAGTTAGTTAATTAATTCATATTAATCAGCTGATAATAGTACAAGAAATTACATTCACTATAATATTTTAAGACGTTGAAACAATATTACGATCATAATATGTACCTTTTTGCTACTCATAATTCCATGTAGCTAAGCTAAGGATAGTTTCTTATATGTGGTTTCTTAGTTTTGTCGGTGTTATTTTGCATATTCGCTAGTCACTTGCCTAATTAACAATCAGCAATATTTTTCTTCAGTTTTCAAAATTTTAAGATTTAAAAAAAAATATATAGCAAACATGGTGACAGAGCAGAAGCGTGCTTTGTTTGCAATTGAAAGATTTCTCGATCAAATCCCGGGACATCATCCAATCTTAGGTTTCCTTCAATTTCCATGAGTCACACCAGGAGGATGCCAAATCGTACCTTGCCAGAGCAACTACCTTGAGGAGTTCTTCTCCCAGGTACAATACAAAGGAATACAGTTGTACCCTTCAGATAAAAAAAAATAGAAAATGTCAATAGTTTCATTTCTATAAATATTTCATAAAGAAAAACACAGCTTTCTGACAAAGCTGATATTCTTTAATAACAAAAAGAAATTAAAATGTAACAGTTTAGGAAGTATACCATTTCCTCCTTCTGACTGCACTCTACAACTGAACATAGAAAAATATTTCAATAATAGTTGAATGGAATTAATTCCCTAAATAATTGTCTTTTTACTTTTTACTGACTAAGTCAGTAATGACCTCTTTTTTGCACCGCCATTTCACTCTCAAAATCTAAAAAATATCTAAAAGTAAAACCTAATATAGTCTTGAAAAAGGAAAGAGATACCATACGGGGAAGAAGTTGTGTCGAGAGTAACCGAATGCCCACAAGCAGAGACTAGCGTATTCTGGTTTAATTACCAACCACAACCAGACATTTTCAACTTATTTTACGCTGGTTCTTTACCAGCCTCATAGAGTTTAATTTTCGAGCACTTTTCTTCCGCGAGAAAATTTCCGCTGCGCACTTCCTTTGCGATATCGCATATGATCTATTAAGTTCAAGTAGAAGAAATACTTGTGGTCAAGTAAAATAAAACAGTAATGACTCCAGAGAAAAAAAAACTCTTGCCTCGTATTAATGTTATCTTCTCGGAACTCCAGAACAGCAAACTGCAGGAAGCTAATTTATTGCTTCTCATATGCCGTGTGTAGACGAGTGTTCGCTTTCCTGTACTGCACCGTTAGTACAGAGAGTGCTCTTGAGGTTAGCCGCAACATAGGAGGAATGGGATAGCGACGCCAGTTCCACGACAGCTGGTGGAGGTATTTCCACACAGCTCAAAGCAAAAGGAAAAAGATCGAGCCAGTTACGCAAGTCTGCTGCACGTTATATCAGCATTGCAAACATCCCAATCCTAGACTAAAAGGTCCTAAAGAAGAAAATTTGTCCAGAGTAGAGCGTGGAAGCAGTACGGAGAATTAACTAAGACAGTGAATGAAGTGTTCCTTGAATGTCGACTCACTAGTGTCAAATTTCACAAGCACATAGAACACTGTGTTTGAACAACTTTGAAATTCACTTGATAATTGATTTTATGTGGTTCGTATTCACCAATTTACTGTGTTACCAAACATTTTGTTTCCAGGAAATTTTAAGTAGTCTATTTTTTCATCTAATTCTGATGCTTTTGTTGTGACGCTTGTTTGATGTAACTTAATTTAATTAAAAATTCATTTCCAGTAATTTTCTAGCGTATAAGTAGTAAGGCCGTCACAAGTCTGAAGGATGACGTTCTTTGTTGAACACTGCTCTGAGCAATTGGGTGAAAAGATGGCAGCCAGAGTTTTTGTCGTAGTAGCATTCCAACATTTTTTGCTGAAACTAGGAAAATATCAGTCAAGATGCCCAACAGCAGTGTTCAAATTGTATCATAGTAGTTGCGTATTGACGTTCTAGTAGGTCTGACAAAGGTCAGTGGGAATAGATATTACGAAAGCGGCACGGGTTGTAATCCTGCTCACGTGGCTTTCGAAACTGAAATTTTCCTCATTTCTTTCACTGACACCAAGTCAATGCTACTTCCATTAAGGCTAAAATTTTTATATTTCGCATCTTGCTTTACGGACAATGTAAGGTAATTCTGGAGAAAGAAGGGCTCTGACGTTTATCAGATACTGAAAGACGAAATTACTGGGAAGATATTTTGAGAGTTAAGAATTTAAATTTTAAGATTTTGTATTCAGAACTTTGTATCAAATAGAGTTCACATTACAATGTTTTACATTATTGCAATTGATATGCATAGGAAAATAATAATTCATCAAACTATCTCTTCTCAATTATACGAGTAAAAAGGTTGTTCTAGTACTCTTATCCCCAGGAGCACACACATACAGTGGCGGCCGTAGGTACGGGCGAACTGAGTAACCGCCCAGGGCCACGCGCCCAGAGAGGCCACGCGCTGTCGACAATTAATTACTAGTTTTGCCTGCATGAGTACCTGGAGTCATCTAAAATACTGCAGTGGTAGTTCTTTACCATATACAAAAAAATAACCAATATTTGTGTTTGTCTACTGCGTTTTGTTTACTTTCAAATTGAAATTTGTTGATCAAAGTTGATTGAGTAGATGCCACGTTTTACGAGCTCTCCGTTGTATGTGTGTGTGTGTCGAATAAGTGCATAGTAAAAACCAGGTTGTCGGAAATCTACCTGAACAATTAATTTTGCACTGAGAATAATAGCCATGGTTCCCGCTGCTGTTGAGTCTGCCGAGAGGAGCTTTTCTAAGCTGAAGCTCCTTAAGGCCTATCTAAGGAACACTATGACACAGAGACCGGATGTCTGCTCTCGCTCTTCTATCTATAGAAAACTACGTTGCATCAACTCCAGATTATAGCGATTTGATTGAAGATTTTAGCAACAGAAAATGTCGCCGAAGTAGCCTTTAACTACTATAAAAATACTTGCATTACTATTGTAAAGCTGTACTTGTTTATTTAGTCAGAGGCAAATTTCGGATTCCTAATTATACGATATTATATTTCATTACATCGACTTTATTTCTTGTAAATCAATACCTCAATTCCCGATATACATATTCTTCGTGATCACATTCACCAGAAGTCAAGCTTTGTGTTAAATAAATGTTTATTTTTTGCACAGAAATACACACACACACATTTGTGTATATATATTGGGGTTTTGGTTATTGTGATTTCATAGGCCCCGCATAGGCTAGTGCTAGTGCCTCTGCTTCTTATAAACAAATATTCTGACATGGCAAACCAGTCTTGATAAACTAGCGTAACCTAAAACTTTGCTGATATGTTCCGTGAAAATAAGTTTAACGTTTGACAGAAAGGAATTA
>JAGDQP010052316.1:0-13810 GCA_022664845.1 Lepisma saccharinum | reverse complement strand
GGACATAAAAGGTGTAGAGATGTGCCTGAGGTGGTGTTGTAAAGACCTCGATTAGCTCAGAGCCACCAGAACTGTCTTCGATTGGTGTAGTAGTTCAGTGTTGCTAACCCATGTTTCTAAAATAACTATTCAAATTGCTTCCATTCAATTACACATAGTTGCGCCAAACTTAGTATAAATGACGCAATAGAAAAGTACTGTGAGCTTTCCCTTACTTAAGCATTGCAGTTGTCAGTGTTTCCAGCCTATCTTATAGAAATTAATTCTTGCGTGGCTAAAATGCTACAAAAAGGACCGGAGATTAGTAGAATCGCAGCTCCAACCTGTTCCTTTAAAATCATTTGGGGATCATTGTGCATTCGCCTCCTGAAACCAAGAAATACTCTGGAATACCTTCGTCGGAATGGCTGGCAGCAGAGAACGAACACACCGTGTCTCTCTATTGCCAATCCCAAGTACACAACGGTTGCTACTGGACCACCTCACCCATTCTTATTTCAGAAATTGTTTACATTGATATATCTTTCAAGCCTGAAAAGGCTACCACGATGTTCAAATGATATAAGGCAACATGATTCAATTTCCGATTCACAGTTCCCTAATCAAGGATCGATTCAGTGATCCCCGCGTTCGAAATCCGGTCGGAGCATGGATATATGTGGAATTTCCGTTGAAATAGTTTGACTTAGACCGAGCCGAAGTTACTAGTTACTAAAAATAACCCATATATACGAGTTTATTAAAGAAAATTGAAGAATACTTCAGAGGCAGCTAATGATATTCAATTTTGTAATCTCTTGTACATTGTCTTCTGCCTACACGAGAAAAAAAATTAATGTACGATAACTTAATTTATTATCATTAAATTAATGTACCATGCTTTCTATACCTGTAGAATTTCCATATCGGTGGTATTTCAGTCTTCAGCTGTGCACTGCTGTAAGAAGAAACAAATACTCGGAAAAAGCAGCTTTGAGATGAGGAACGCGAAACAAAGCGGGAATTAAAAAACAACAACAGAAGATTCATTCCGTTTGAAGTGAGAGTCCCTAGGTAAATATTAAGCTGAAAATTCCCGCCTTCTCTTGTCTACCCCATTTACTTCCTTAACGGTGACTTGCCTCCAACTTGCCTACAGAGAACACCTGTTGTGCTACATTAAAAAGAAACACACACACATACAAACTCTTCCACGAGACACACAAGGAGAGAAAGTGCTTTTATTAAAGCATTCCTGTGCTCACATGATCACAGAGGCTGTTATTTAATTTTGAACTCTATTACAAGTGATAAAATTGAAGCATTGAATATCTTGTCATTCTTGCGTGAGCGAGGGGAGGGATTAGTTGAGCGGAAAAATAGGAATCAAATCAAATCAATAAAATAGCTGTTTGGATGTAGAAAATTTGTGCACGGTACTCTCTGTCGTTTGCTTTCTCTCCCTATCTCTTCCCTTTTAAGTTCTTTGTGACGTTGAGAAGATGAAAGGATCTGTGATTGAAAGTACTTAAGAGCCATTAGCGAAAACGTGTTATGTGAAAGCTTGTTTCCGAACCATTCACACTCACAATCCTATCTTCTATATATATATTTCGGTAAATCATATCTACATCAGTCCTCCTTTCCGTCTTTTCATATTATGGGTTTTTAAAACTTTTTGTTTCATTTCTAACAAGAGACTCTATCGAGTAATGCGTGCCCAAAGCATAAAGTTTTACACCCATTCAAAAGAAGTCATTCGCAATAATTAGCTTCTGAAGTAGAGAGAGAAATGAGTAGGATTACAATACTTCCGTATTTTCGTACGGACAGTCCGTATTTTAAAAGCTCTGTCCGTGCTCGTACCGTACTTCGCAAAAATTAACTAAATGTCCGTAGTTTTCATGTACGCACTCGTCGAACCGGCCACGCACACGCCTCGCTCGCGAGGTCCGCGTCACGTTTCCCTCAACGTATCAGCTCCGTAACCAGTTTTCTATTTGTCAGCATCTAGTCTTCGCCGCGCCCGATCTCGGTCGCCTCCGGATATAAATTTCCTTCCGTGATACTCTGTTATTTTTTTGGGTTGTCTCCTGGAGAACAATCGCCAGTCTAGTGTTCTCAGAACTTCTGTGATTTCTATATCCTCCATGAGAGTTCTTTGTTCGCCAACAAGGTTTTCTGTTTCTTCGCATTTTAGCATTACTTGTTCGGCGTATCCGACTAAAGATCTTACGATGACGTCATGGTACAGCTAAACAATTTTGATCGGTATTCTTAGTTCTTTTGTCGAAATGTTTACTAGCTTGTGTGCCATTTTGATTGGTTTGCTTTATATCAGTTCGGTGTGTTTTCTGAAGTTTAACCTTTCGTCAAGTGTTAGTCCCAAATATTTGAAAGTTTGTACTCTCTTAATTGTTTAATTATTGATTTCGATTATAGGTCCTCTGTTAAGATTAAGTTTTCCTTTAAATAGTACACATTTTGTTTTCTCTGCTGAGACTGTTAATTTATTATTACTGCACCACAACGCCATTTTTATTGTGATTGTGATAGATTTCCTTTCTATCTCCAATTTGCTGTTTCCTTTTATTACCACCGCCAGGTCGTCCGCAAACCCTACCACCCGTTCTACCTCTTGCAGTACATTAAACATCTCCAGACATGGCTGGAAGGTTAGGTCCCAGAAGATCGGCCCAAGACTTTTGCCCACAACTCCATCATCCGTACTCACTTCTACTATTCTATTACAAAAATAGTTTCCAAATTTTTGAGTGAATTTTAAGGTTTTTATCTCTCTCATTAGAGCTGGCCACCACAGGTTGTCGAACTCCCCCGCTATGTCAAAGAATATTCCTATAGTATATTTACACTCATCATTATTAAGTTGCTGAATTTTGTTACATAGCTCGTTGATGGCGTCTTCAGTAGATTTATTTTTTCCCAAACCCAAAATGTAAGTTGCATTCATTAATATTTGCCCTTTTATTATTTATCTTCCCCACGATTACTTTTTCGAATATTTTGCTTACGACGTTTAGCAGGCAGATAGGTCTATATGACTTAGGGTTTGTTCTATCCTTATCTTCGCCTTTCAGGAGTATAACCAGCTTTTCTTTCTTCCACGAGTTGGGGAAGATGCCTTGTTCCAGGCATTCGCGAAAAGTCTTACGAGGTATGGAGTCCAGATATCTTTGTTTTCTTTATAAATTTCGCTCTTTATATCATCTGGACCTGGGGCATTTCCATTTTTAAGACTTCTTATAACTTGTTCAACGTCCCAGTTTGTAATATTGAGCTCTTCATTATTTTCTTTCTTTTGCTTGGGGTTATAGGTCTTGGATGCTTCCCTCGAGAGTGTATTCTGCTCATTATCCTCATTTTCTAAAATATCGGGGAACAATTTTGCGAAGAGTAACTCTGTGGTATCCTTCCAACTGGTGGTATACTGCCCATTATCGTTTTTCGAGGTGTTTAGGGTGTCCTTCGTCTTTATTTTACTCATCACAATCTAGTATAGTGTTCCCCGTGGGTCTAGACTAAGATTATCTTCTAGGAATTTGTTCCGGGTCATTTGTTTGTGTGTGTTCGCGTATATCTTCCTCGAATTGTTGTTTGATTTTCCTATACTTGTTTAGTGTCTGCTTTGCCTCCACTCGTGGTCTCCAGCCGCTCTGTAACTTCTTCTAACTGCTTTTGTTTTTTGTTGTTTTCTTTTTAGCTTATCTAATGCGCTGTACAATAAGTGTTCTTCTTTTTAATTCCACCTTTTTTATTTGAGATGCCTTCTTCGATGGTTTTCTTTGTGACCAGCTCTATTTTCTCCGTCAAGTTATATTACAAATAACCCAACCAAATTTGTTCTATTTGGTGAGTGCAAAAGTTGTGCCGCTTTTACATGTCGCAGGTTAGCGTTGTATTGACCTCATATTTGGCGCTGCCAGTGCATGAATCTGTAGCCACGTAAACGGAGTTAGACAAACCACATGAACATGCAGTGACTGTGGACAAGCAGACAGAGGTAGCGTATCATGTTAGTGAAATGGGAGACCGACAAGGAGCACATCATATACTGTTTGCTTTTTGAGTTTAATAAAGACAATAAAAGGATTAGAGTCTGCATCAACATTAGGCAAGTGTATGGTGAAGATGCAGTTGACAATATCATATGTCGTCGGTGATTCAACAGTTCAGGGTCTGAGACAGAAGCTATCAAGATCAACCTTTGTCTGAATGTCAATCAGTATTTAGCAAAGAGGATCTCGACCAAGGTATACAAAACATCCTGATTCCAACTGTATATGATTTAGCGGAAACCTTCCAGGTACACAAGACAACAGTTGATAGACGGATCGAATCGCTGACTTTTACCACAATTCGATCGGTGGATTCAATACGACCTGAGTGTAAATCAACGGGAGAGACGCGTCGCTACCTGTGTTTCCTTGCTTTCTAGTTACAAAAATGACCATATTATCAGGGGTGTTGAATAGTGGATTATGTAGGACTGTGTGTCGCGTTTCTGCACTGCCTTCATTGATGTTAAAACCAGAACTTCGTCCCAAGAAGGTGATGTTAAGTGTGTTGTGATATGTCAAAGGCATAATCCTCTGGGAGCTCTTGGAGACTAATGAAACCATTAATACCGTCTTCTACTGTCAACATTTGGACAGACTGCGAGTAACATCATCCCACCAGTCCCATTCTTCTGACTTAGCCCGTACAAATTAGCTCGGTAAATCTTTAATGACGTGAAGCCTGTGGAAATAGCATTTAACAGTTCTTTGACTCGAAACCTCAGGACTTTTATCTGCGTGGAATTCATCTTCTACCGGAAAAATAGCAAGAGGTCATCGATTGCGGAGGCAATTATGTACAGTTCTAAGTACAGTCCTGGCCAAGCACTTTTTGTGTGATGCTCACGCAAACACTGTTACTTTCAATTATATATATATACGTAGATAGATAGATAGATATAGATGTAGATAGATAGATAGATAGATAGATAGATTTCGCTCGTAAAAATCCACATAATGAAATACGGTTTTGTTGATATCCAAAGCTTTAAATGCCAAAATGCATGAAAATAACTATCAATAAATCCAAATTTTCTTTTTGTTTAAGAAATACTTATTTTTTTTTACATTTTCCTACAGTTCAGCAGCTAATGTCTTTCGTATGTTATATTGCGTTATGTTCTTTTTCGAGTTTAAAATTTTCTTTTCTCTACATGTTTTCCTGTATTGTGTTTTTTGTGAGTTATTTTTTTTTTTTTTTGAAGATTTGAATATCTTCTGTTTGAAGTTCGAGTTGCTTTGGAATCAGTACACGGAATATGATGCATGTCAAGTGTTTGTTAGGCTGTCCGTCCACATTACGCTATTCTTTTTGCATTTTATCGACTCCATAAGCAAACTGCTGTATTTACTATATAGAGACAAGCGAATGTTTTATATCCCTTTTACGTATGATCGTTTCGTCGAGGAAGATAATCTCTCTTAATTCACCTGAGCATTGACTGTAACTGCTAAAACACACCATAAATAATAAATAAATATATAAATTAATAAACAATGCATACACTAAAAGTTGAACCATACGTGAAATAAATAAAATAAATATATTTTTTAAAAGCATGCTTTTCTTTTTTAAAAATCGTACTGGAAAGTAAAAACAATCTTGCATTCAAGATAATTACTTTCCAATAAAATATTAAATTTACGCATGACTAAAAGGAAAAGCACGCGGCTCGGTGTTTTCTATATAATCTTGTCTTGAATACATCACTTGATAAATTCTTCAAATCTGACGTAATATTATAATATAGGCTAATGTTCTTTTTATTATTGGTATATAATATGTACAGAATATTATAACTTTATATAGTATTTTATAGTATAACTTTCTCCAGTATACGTATCTCAATATTCTACATAATACAATTATAATATTTCTTTTTTATTGTTGATATATATTAAAGCATACTTATATTACATTAGAAAGTGATTGTATATGAGAGCGCGCGCCATACTTTTCTTTTTTGTCATGCATAAATGAGGGACGAGTCACGCACTGACATTTAGAATACACTTTTGCATTATAACTTATGTTATAATTCCATCAAAGGAAATTTCAGCAAACAGTTGGATAGAGGAAACATCGAAGAATACATTTCCGGTGATAGAACACGTAATCAATAAGAATACTATATATTATTTAATGTTAAAGTTGTCGTCACGCACTGACATTTTTGCAATCCGCACTTAGACTCTGACAAACATTTCACCAAAATTATCTGAAAGTATGGACCCCCCCCCCACAAACAAAAATTAAAAAACACACTTTCAAGATGAATGTGTTAAGTGTAATTTCCATTTTTTTAAAAAAATCAGAATATATTAATATATTAAGCGTATAGGAGGAAACACACAACGTCACGCACTGACATCTGTGAATTATTAGATGAATTTACCTTGTAAGTATTGCTTTATTTTTGTATATTCTTATAGAAATAATTTAATGGGCTCAATTGCAGATCCTAGATGAAATATCACTATAAAATATAATGCGTGGCCAAAATTTTTATGTTCCAAAAGTTTAAAATTTTAAATATATATTTGAGCGATTCTATGAATATGTAGTAAAAAGTACTAACATACAGTGAATATTTCGTAGATTAGTGCAATCAGCTCTTGGAAGGTACCCAGAGCCGCAAGTACGGGAGAGCAAAGGGTGCACATGCCTCCCAGTGATTCCGCAAGGATTTCTAGTTTGGCGGTGTAAAGCAAAAAATGGAGGGTGTAAGTGCAGTTTTGCACAGTTTCTATCGTTTTCGACCGTAAAAATTTTTAAGTTCAGGGTGCGCTCGAGAATTTCAGGGTGACATCCGCCACAGGGGAGTCTGGGAGAATCACGCCCCCCAACACCGAACTGGATGTGACAAATGAAGATAAGGAAGGGGCGTTCTACATTTTTGGTATCTTTGAATGGGTGCGAAAATCGGATATTGCTCCCCTTGCAAAAATACAAGCTGCAGCCCTGGGTATACGATGTGTGTTTACTAAAAAATACTTTAACAAGTCTTAGTACAAATTCATAGTGAGCTTCTAGTGTTGGGTTATTTAAAAAGTTAAAAAAAACTACGATGTTATTAATTCTAATTCAGTTATAGAACTAAAAATGTTGAAATATAAAATTAAAAATATATACATATTAAGCATTTTTCTTTTATATATTGACATAAATGAATGACCTATTTCTGTCTAGTTTTATTTACGACCTGGCAAGTATTACAATTTAAACTCGATTGCATGATCATGTTAGTATGTCAGGCTCTTTCTATCTTCTTATATTCTGTTACTACCCGCAACTTGATCTTGTTTCAATGAAAATAAAATGTCAAACATTTCCCTATTAAGTAGTACATTAGAGAGTTTTGTTGAGCCCATGCTTTCAGAGAGTTTGGTAAATGTATATCAAAGTGTAAGTGTTGGTTGTTAAAATGTTTGTGCGTGACGGCAACTTTAATATTATATAATAAATAGTACGTTCAATATATACGTGTTATTTAATCGAGAACGTGATCCTCAGTACTTCTACTAGAATTTCATATGGCCAATTTGCATTTTTGAACCTCTCGCAGATATACCGCAATTACAGTCGAAAAGTATATATTGTATATTCTAAACGTCAATTTGTGACGCGTGGTTTGCTCGTTAATGCTTTACACAAAATTTATAGTAATTAGGACAAAAGTTTGAAATACTTTTTGTTCAGCATTTGACTCTAATGCACTACATGAAAGCACTTTACTTTTCACAAAATATTCTGCAGTATATAGTATTTTTCGTAGTACATTGGAAATAGCCCACTCACCATAATCTGAGAGCGTCACGCACTGAGCATACTATATTAATAATTTACACAAAATCTATTGTGATTAGAAAAATAGTTCCAAATACATTTTGTTCAGCTTTTGACCCTAAAACACAATACAATAGCAATTTACTTTACATCAAGTATTCTGCAGTGTATATCACTTTATATCTGTGGAGTGTCACGCACTAAATTCGTAAATTTTTAAATAACCCAAAAACAAAGTAATTACGCCATTGTACTAATTACATATTTCATTTCTTTATGAAAACATTAATCGTATTCGATTGCGCTTCTAAGAATCGATTGCGCTAATTAAAATAAATCCACGATACGTTTCAATTTTTGTCATCGGGTATGACATATTCGTGGAATTGCTCAAATAGAATTTTTTTTAGAAAAGTAATTTTCTTGAAAAAAAAAATATTTTTTTACCTTTTAGAAGAATTTTTGCAAAGAAAATAATATTTTTAAAAATTATTTTTATTTTGTTTATTTTATACCTTTTAGTGACAATTAAATAACATTCGTACTAAGAGAACTACTTTTCAAAAATGTTCTATTTACGCATGACTGAAAAGGAAAACATGGGGCTCCGGTCCCTTGATAGCATTTTAGCCATGCAAGCATTATTTTTTAATAAAATCACTGGCAACACTGACAACTGAGTTTGGTCTAGTGATGAATAACGCTGTCCAATTCTGTAAGCAAAATATCTAAATTACGAAACTTTGGATATTATTCGAGCTCAAATGGAAAATGAACAATAAAATATATTCTAACACTATTGATTATTGGCCTGCGTTAAATTAAACTATATTTAGGTTTTAGCATTATTGCAAGCTTCCTTACATTTTATTGTTTTTTCAAGTATATTCATTTGTGATAACTAACCATTGTACTCGTTACCGAGTATACTCTGCTAAAGTGAAAACTACTAACCGTAGTTAATTACAACATAAAACGTCTTCAAATGTCTCAGTATTAGAAATCGGTGGCTTTATCATATCACGTTAGGAAAAGCACAATTGTTGTAGTAATTATAACTTATCCTACACCAACCCAGGACTAGTAAGATACCTGTTGCTGATGTGAACAGCTAGTAAAACCAATTCTTGAGAAATAAAGCATTTTTCTACAGATAAGTAGGTGTGCATTTAAATAAAATGAAATCAGTCGCATGTAAGAATGGATTTAACCAATAGAATCTAATTAAAGTGTAAAAGGATCGTGCGAAAACAAAATTGCAGTTTTTGATTTCCTACTGAAATGAACAAGTCACCATATATGACCAAAATGTCTTTTCGTCCCTAGTCGCTCTTTTTGTCATTTGCTCTTTTTGTCATTCGCCCTTTTTGACATTCGCCCTTTCGGTAGTTACTCTTTTTGTCATTCGCCCTTTCGGTAGTCACTCTTTTTGTCATTCGCTCTTTTAGTTGGTCGCCCTATTTGTAGTCTTTTTCTGGAGTCGCTCTTCTGTCGTTCGTCTTTTTTACATTCGGTCTTTTATCGTGGATCCCACAAAAAGTAACGAGTAATTTATTTTACCTTATTGGAAGGTCTCAGCTTGGTTCGCCTACACATGTGCAGAAATGTAAAAGGCTTTCTTATCTTAACAGCATATATAATACTGGCCAAGTGTTTGCTGCCGCCATCTTGGTAGCACACATTTTTAAAAATGGAATATATTCTCAATGAATAAGGTTTCCGATTCCTAACTGAAAAATAGAAAAAGTTACTAAAATGTGGCTTAAGTCATGAGATTAACTTAGTTTGTGTTTTCGGTGTTGGGAGAACATATTTATGACCCTCTATGATGTTTTGATCTAGCGTTTTCTCATCACTAGTAGTTTAGTCCAGTTGGTAGGACTCTGGACTTCTAAATGAGCAGCCCGTGCTCAAATCACAGCTGAAACTGGTCTCGGGTCAAGTTTTCAACCGGGTCACTGAGTCTGTGCTTGAGACCCGGCCAGACCGTGTGACCCGAAGGGTAAAGCAGAGTGTTTAATTTAATTGCGTTTAAACAGTGTTTCTTTCAGAGCTAACCGGGGTCAGAGGTGCTACCCCTAGAGCACACAAAAATGACGCCGAAAATGTCCAGTCCAATATAGTTCCCAGAACGGGTCATTCGGATCAAGTTTCGGACCGGGTCTCCGGGTCACCTATGTTTGGGTCAGACCGAGTCATCGAAAGTGACCCGGTTTCAGCTCTGGTTCAAATATCTCTAAAGCTTTTCTTATTCTTTCTCTTGTTACCAGAATTCCTCAAAACCCAATAATGACTGTTTCCCATTAACCAAAATTAATGGAAATTTCCGTGCAGTCATGGTTGCCTAGCTGTTTCCAGGAATGTTTTGGAATATTTTTTATAGTGTATATCACATAACGATTTAGTGGCGACAGGAGAAAAGAGGGAAAGTCAAAAGTTGATAAGATTGTATTATGTACACCACACTATTTTGTTTTAATACATATTTTATCAGGTAGTATTTTTCTGAACGTCGAGTGGAGATACACGAGTTCAAAATTTTGTTCCATGCGGATGTTAGACAAAAGATTTTTTTCTTCATTATTAAAATCATTTTTCCTTGTAACTATAAAATTATCGCTAACAAAAGTGAACAAAATGCGGGTAATAATAACACATTTTGTGTATCTATCGAAAGTTTTTTTTTTTTGCTTGCGTCTGCCTTCTATTCCTGGAAAGCTAAAAACTGAAAAGAACAATGATTTAGTAAAACCATAATGTAATTTTATTTCGGTTTTAATTTAATTAGAAAAGATAGCAGATATGGTTGTCATATTGTATTGAAATGTTCATTCAAAAGAAGATACAAACGTATCTAAAAATAATTATTTCCCTATAAATGAGCTTAGCAGGAAATTGACGAAAGTGAAGGTTCATTGCCTCTTCCCTCTTTTCAGGATAATAATTTAATCCGGCAATTAAATAAAGCACGTATCTCTAACCCCATTTTCTCTCCGCATTCAGCTGAACTTCACAAACACATTCGTAATTATGTATCAGTCATTTGTTTTATCAACATTTGGTTGAATTACTATTGTCAAATAAGCACGAATATCGTTTTAAGGGTGTCGGGAGAAAACATGGAATGTCACCAAACAGGTTTATTGAGAAAATCAAGTTTTAATTTCTTAAGGGTCAACAAATACGTAATATGGTCTCCTGTTGTTATTTATGAATATTTTCCTTCGTTCTTTCACAGTTTTGTAGCTCCAGTTTCCGCTAAAATTGGATATCTCAGGTTTTCTCCTAGTATATTTCGTGTATGGACTTTAGGCAAATATGGCTCAGACCGGAATAGATGTGGGAAGAGGATGCAGGGAAGGAAGTCTGCAAAGGTCTAGTTTCGAAGGTATAATCTCGGTACTAGCCAATGTGACTGAGGCAAACCCTGGAAAAATATTTCAGGATGACCAGCCGATTGGATGGAAACCAAGACCTCCCAAATTCCAAGGCAACGCCAACCAATTGAAATGCATTTCCTCAGTAAGCAGGAATAATTGTTATTATATCTAATCCTATTGTAACGCGATTGTTTTCTAAATCTTCTAATCTATCGTCTAGGATTGAACGAGGAAATGCAGCAGAAACATTCTCACCTCGTAACAGTAACGAAGCGGAGAGGGAGGAATGGCTACCCCTTATGTTTAAGTTAAATGTAAATAGTTTATTTGTAAAGACAAATTTCGTAGTTTTCACATGACTAATGACAACGCTTGGAGTACTTTGAAGACAAAGTCCAGTAATGATCATTTAATCCCCATATGGTGAAGCACAAAGATCCATAAACTAAACGTATACAATATCATAAATCAAGTTCCAAAAAATAGCGCATGCAACAGATCTCACTCAAATAGATTTCTGCAAGACTGTTTTGATTGTCTTTCCTTAGCACTTTATTCTGTACTTGAGATAAGTATTTCTAATTTAATTTTTTAAGTAAAATGTTGATGTAAAATACCATAATTCACTTGATAATGATAACTAACTTGTCATCTATTCTCAACATTCACGCGATTGCCATAAAAATATGGTTTATGTATTCTTCTTGTAATATGTAAACGATCATATTTAGTAATCCATATAATCTCTCAATCTAACGTTATTACTATGCTTATATAACAAGTTATATTTATTTATCACGGAAATACAAGAACTGATATTGGTAAACTTTGTGATTATTCTTCAACTCAACATCGAGCTAAGCATTTAGAAACACTAAATGATATTGGGTTTATGAAATATTCCAGTGCAGGTGAAAATTAAAATATTGGAGATTGTGCTTTAATCTACCCCGAACACACAGTTCTGTAAAAAAAAAAAAATCCCTCCTCCTCCTGTACACAATCTGGTAACACATCAAAATACTTCTCTTTGGTCGAAGGTAAGCTTAATTCAACTTAATCCTAACGACAGATAGCTTTTTTATCTCTTCCAGAACAAGATGATAAAATACTATAATTAATTAAAAAGTTGCTATGACGAAAGTATTAAGTTTAATTTAGTTAGGTGGCCTATAATCTTTAGACTATGAAAAATGTATTGCACATTTAAATACGGGGAAATATCTAAAGTTCATCCAAATACTTTCTAGGTAACATCCGTACAACGACTAAATCAAATAATGATTTCAGAATGCAATACAATTGTATTTTCAAACTAATTCCATGAAAGATATTTATTACCATCTGATTAATAAATTTAGTAGAACAATCTTCCATTAACATATAATGCAAAAGCACAGAATAACTTCTATCGTTCAAATTGGTCTTACTGCCAATTAATTCAATATTCTGATTCAGATCTCTGATATCAAGTTTAATGTTTGTTTCAAAACTTATTTCATTTTATAACAAATTCACTCTCTCCTCCCAAGAAAAGATGAATTTTACTAAACTGTAACTGTTCCATGTATTTCGTTCACTTTCGCTTCACTTTTTTTTTTTAAGAAATAGAACATGCTTGTAAATTAAGTCTGAGTTTATCATGAAATGTACTTTTTTACTTTAGTGTATAAATAATAATACCTCGAAGCTAGTTTATCATTGCCATAAATCATGAAAACAGAATAGGCAATCAATCCCTACAAAAACAATGATCAATGTACACAACAATAATGTAAACACATTACATTACATAAAATTGATCACTCATACATAAAATTATTCATATTAACAAGAAAATTGCTCATACACATCACACTTGCAATCACTTAAAAGAAACTAATTATATTTTTTTTATAAAAATGTGCAGTACTTTGTAGCAGTTAAACTATAACTGTTCTCATTGCTAATAAGTCACTTCACGTTAAGTTGCAGAGCGTTTATTAACTTAGAAACATCATTTTTTATTTCTTTTTTGAAGCCTTTTTGAAGCCAAATATTCCATACCGATTTCTGTGCTTCAATTGCTGGATGATTTACATAAAGACCAAATCCAATTTCTTGTAATGTCGTGTTAATATCCTTACTTGTAAAGTCGCTATCTTGGTTTTCAAAAACTGTTGTCTCTGTTGGTATTTGTTCTGTATGAGTCACTGAATCTTCCTTACGTTGTATAATTTCCTTAATATTGTCAAAGGGGATTGCTTGGATGTCCACTGTTTCCACTTCTTCTCTTTCACTTTTATCCGTTTGTTGTGTTGTATTAGGTTCATGCACCTCCTGAACTTTCGAATTAATATTTGTATCCATTAACAGACCATTATTTATTAAAGTTGTTTTAATCATTCTAATGTCCGTTGCCATTTGCTGCAGCTGTGATACTAAATCCCCCATGTGATTGAATACATGCTGATTATTGTTATTATGTACTGAACGTTTGATACGGATATCACTTGGAGAAGAAGAAGGCGCTGAACTAACGTTAGTATTCTTCACAAATGTTTTAGGTCTATCACTCCAATATAAACGCTTGCGCCACATTCCAAAGA
>JAGDQP010052315.1:0-12875 GCA_022664845.1 Lepisma saccharinum | reverse complement strand
GTGCCGGACAATCGGGCGTTCCGGACTGTTGGATACCGGTCTATCGGACTTCTATTGTAGTTAAATTAACCCGTATTTCCACCTCCAGTTAACACGCTAACTGTAGGTTTCAAAACAGTTTGGTAATTGATGAAAGATGTTGCATATGATTTCATATTTATCCTCTTCCGATGATGAGAATCATAGAATTATAATAGAAAACATCAAGAGAATATCACAGTTCTTCTACTCAACATTTTAACGTCTTTTTTATTTTTTGGATTCAGATTCAGTGAGGTGCGGTACGAAAAGTTTTGTTTTCTTTCTGGCCGGGCATGAAGTCAGTTTGTGTTTGCACTCCACTAAAATATAAAAGTTACAAGAATGATGGAAGTGTGTGGTGTTGAAACGCGATATCTAACTACTTTTGGAGCTCCAAAAAATGTAAAATTTACAGAAGGAATGTAATATTTTCAACGTACGTAAGCATTAAAACGGAAAATATAACAAAGATTGTAGTCATGCAAATGTAAAAAAGCACAAAAAAAGTCTGGAACAGGTGCTTCCGAGTTGAGAGTGCACAATGAGTGAATGTTAAAAGGTTGGTGCATCGCGTATAATGAAAAATATATTCTAAGGTAACTTTAACTGCCTTTGGTACTCCATATGTGTCCGTAATTTTTTTTAGCAAAATGCGTGTCATTCATAACATTTGAATGAATATTAAGTAGGTTTTAGTACATGTCGCCATATTTGTATGTGTTGATCAACATGAGTGCGTATTTAACAAAATAATAATAACATATGGTATTTAGAAACGCTTTTTGGATTGCTAGATGTTCTGTGTGAATTATTTACAAGGGAATGAGTGGTGTTGAGAGTATGCATGTATCATTAGTTGGCGGAAGCTCTGATCCCGAAAGTAAAGAATATCCGTATGATTTTGAGACAAATTCTTAATATTCCCCAAACGATAATGAAAATAGGTAATAAAAACAAACGATCATCTTTGCTTGATGACCCACAGCTTCCACAAGTTATTGACCCATATGTACAAACTATACCACTCATTCCCTCTGAAAATAATTATTTCTGACGCTTCTATAAACTGCTAGTGACAGTCAGCAATACGAAAAGAGTCAGGAAAAGCTGTGTCATTATTATTCCGTTAAATACTCAATCTAGTTGGTCAGATCACAAACAAGCTGGCGTGTGGATTACTAATAGCGACACTTCGATTTATGAATGATACTACTTTTCTACAAAAAAATCACGTACGTGTCGAGTGAGTGAATACAGGTCAGGTTACAATGTTAATCATTATGCGCGATGCGCATGACGTTTATCATATGCTCCATGTGCTAATCACCAACACGCAAGCACCTAAACAGTCCCAACAACTGTTTGTTCTCATTTCATACTTCCATGACTCGAAACTTTGCTAAATTTTGCAATTCAACACTTCCACTCATGTTGGAAATGTTACATTGTGCTGCAAATTTTACATATATTTTTGCGGTCCATTAAGTAAAGTTTACCTAACAAATAATAAGCTTATGGAATCAAAATAATTAACTATTCCTTTACCCCACTACATGAATTATTTACAAGGGAATGAATAGTGTAGAGCGTACACATTAATCAGTAGCTGGCGGACGCAGGGGTTCCAAAAGTGAAGTTTATCCGTATGATAATGAAGCAAATATAATATTCGTAAAATGATAATGAAAAGTAATAATAAAATTATTAAACACTTTACACCTTACCATATCCCTTTTCCCTTCGGAGGTTACTAGCCGCGTCTAACCAAAAAACATTAAGACATTCATATTCAATTTCATGAAACACATGAACTTCGCTGACCACATGTAGTGTGTTTTCCAATTACTGTGAGTTATATAATTGCAGATATTCTGTTAGACCACCCAATATGTAACCACCGAAAATTCTCTAGTACACATCCCAACCTTACAATTTTTACAATTGAAAATTAATATGATAAAAACGGCAAAACTGTTTACAAGCTCTAATTTTGGCTGTACTCTCCCAAACTGAAAATCTTTATTACTTTGTCAGTTGCAACCGGGCGAAATAAAACGAATCAGCCAAAAACCGAAGAAATTTGTTCTCTGCCTATGAACTCTTTCATAAAAATCAATAATTCCAATTACTGTATTTCTTGCTTGGCATTGCTTGAAATCGAGCTCATGTTCTTAGAACTACCTGTTAAGTTTCGCTTTACTTTACTTTATGTGCCTCAAAAAACGTAAAATTTACCCGAGAAATGTAACATTCCTAACGTGCCTAGAAGTGTTGAAATCCTAAATATAACAGTTTTGAAATGAAAGTGTAAAATGAGAGAGAAATAGGAAAAGGTGCTATAGACTATTTAGTTTCTTGCACGTTGGGGGGCTAGCACATGCATTTTTTAAAACCCCATGTAGATCGTGTATAATAAAATGTATCGAACTTGATTGTAACTAACCCCTCTTCACTCGCCCGAGATACTGTCCGTGTTTCTTGTGGCAAAATAATGTAATTCATGACACGAAGTTTTGCCTTAACTTCTCTTAAGGCAGTGCTTATTATATGTTGATGAACTGCGTATTAAGGAAATGATAATGGCATATAGCTTTTCGTAGCACTTTTTGGATTGCTGGGTTGCAGGTAGGTGTTTATAGAATTATATGTGGTAATTATTTGCAAGGAAATAAGGGGTATAGAGCGTGCATATGTCGCGGAAGCTGCGGATCATAACGTGGAGTTTATCTATTTTACCACAGTGTATAAGGATATGTGGGCCAGCGATCTAGAACCGTTCTGCCTACGTAGAAAGAACTTTGTAAAGTTTATTTTCTATGGGCGGTTTTAGTAACTGACTTCGGTCCGTCACGACTATGAAGGCGTTGCTAATTAAAATTCAGATCCATGCACAAACCAAGATTCGAATCCGCGACCTTCGAGTCGCTTGCTTAGCGCCTCAACCCACACGGCTACCAGGTCGGCGTCACACGTACGTATTTTTAGGTAGTAACTCGACTCTTTACATGTGTGTGTTAACTACCTTTTTTCTTTATTCCACAAATCTCTTAATGCAATATACCCTTCATATTTCTTACTTCTCAAACTAGCGAATTTGATGCGTATTTTGTTACGTAACTTAACGCGCTATCCTATATTCTACTGTTTTCATAATTCCTGAACAACTCCCTAGATGGCGAAATGGTATAAATCCATTGCCAACCGTTGCTGTGTTTCCACTAACCATCAACTAACCACCAGTCAAAATGCAATTGAACAATGGATATTAAAGTTAGAGTTCAGGTTAACTTTAACTATCATATAGTTAACTGGGCAATGAAAAACTAGCCCTAAGGTGTTATTTTGTTTTGCTTGTTGGTGCTACTATGTTGGAAAAGTACTCAACCGTCTTCGGTGGTAGTCCTGCTGCAGCTGAAGTGAGTTTCGAAATGAATTCCAGTTTGATGTTTCGTACTATCGTATATCGTAAGTCGAAAAAATAGTCGATAGCTATTGTTTCTCCATCAGAATTGCCAAGTGTTAATTCACACGGGGCCGATAGAGACATGTACTGTCATAGTGGCTTACGTTCAGCGGTCCAACCATCCAGTTCTCAGGTAGTTTTTTTTTTTAATTACTAGGTAAAACCAAGTTATCATCAGATGGGAACACAATAAATTATTTCCTCCAGGACAAAAAATAGCATGACTTTTTAAAGATAATAATAACTTCTTCTCCATGTCCTATTAACTGAAAAGGGCTGCGATATCGGACATTTTCTGTTCCTGGAAACTTTCAACTTAATTTGTCCCCCGCCTGGAATTTCTTTCAGGGAGGAAAATGTTATTCTACCTAGGTTCTGGATGTTTTACTACATAGTTTTTCCCACGGCATTAAATTAGTGAAGTGGCAACTTCGGAAAGGTTAGGTGTCCAAAAACTTATATTTTGAAAAGGTGGATGTAAAAATGTTTTTCAGTATTTTATGAATGATAATCACCAAGAACTGTTCGAACCAGTTTGACTTCTCGTGAAAAATTAGTATTCTGGACATGTTTCTTTTATGCATATCAGAATTCAAGTGACATCAAATGTTATTTCTAATTAGACTTGACAGGAAAAATATTTTGCTTTGATTGCTACTATAATATTTCTTCGCGTTATACGTGAAAAAGAAATTAGCTAAACATTCATATTACTAATTGCCCTATTTAGAGGAGTACAGATATGTGATTAATTTGTACTTTTTGCATTCATTTATGAGTGAGATTTCGCGAACACTAACAAAATATATGTATTCAAATATGATAACAATTTTAGTAGTATTTTCTACTAGATATAAATTTAACAATAGAATTAAAATACACTTATATGTGATGTGTTTGATGATTTAGTATTTTGTACTTCGATAAACTACCCATGTTTTGTTTTCAGAAATACAGGGAAAGGAGGATTGCTTTTAAATGCCTTGAGCTGATTACATTCTTTCTGTATTTATAACATAATGATATTTTGATAAGAGAATTTATCAAGAAAGGTTGAAAGCAGATGATAGAAACACGGAAAAGTGACCAAAAGATAGTAGATAATTTTAAATTCATTTTATAATTGGATCGTGTAATTGTCTCGAGGAAATAATAGTTGGAAATTGTAAAGTGAACAATTAGGATTGATTTGATATGCATGCATTATTCCAATAAAATCATAAAGTGTTATTGTATTTCTTTTGCAGCTCTTCCTAATTTTATATCGAGCTCCCATGAGTGCTTCATGAAGTTAGAGTGTGTATAAAGATGTCCACGAAATAGTAATTAGTTATTTATTACTGATCTGTATATTAGAAAATCAACATGTCTTCAAACGAAGATGATAAACATTTTGAAAACTTCAATGCCATTCCATTGTTTGTGGTGGTGAAGGAGGAGAAAGATATTCTGTTTTCTTCTGAAGAGGTATGTAGAACTACTTGACTGGTATTTTGAAGAGTCATTCCCAATTTTTCATATCAAATAGAACATTTATAACTGCATGGTTATTTGTACGTATTACTTAATTTTTAAGAAAAACACAGTGTCAGAATTAAAATTTTTATAAGAATTGACCGTTCAAGAGGGAGCAGTACACACACGGAATGCTTCTTGTTGTTTCCTCCGTTGGAGATTGTGCATTCGCCTACTCATAGAACAGCTGGATATATCATATTTTGACAGGGTCCTGTGAAATGAGCGATAGTTCTCTTGTAGACTTCGAGATAAAACAGTAAAGGTTTGGACAAAAATCTTTGCACCCGCCGAGAATTCAGATGACACCTATCCGGATGGAAGATGAGTTACCAAATTATTCATTTGCTGAGTATCCGAATCGTTCGCAGAGTAAATATATATTTGCTTTTCCATATTAGAGATATCCGTAGTATTGAAGATTAATTTGTCCTTCATGTGCAGATTTAGAATACTTGGCATGCACGATACACTCATTAATTACTAATCCAAAATATTTTCTAAAGCAATAATTTGTCACTTGATCTTTCAGGAGGTAACTGACCAACAAATAGTTCGGATAATGCCTTGTTTATTTGACTAAGATTGTTGCGATGGTAAAAGTCATGGTTGATACAACTCCGTTTATACTGCGGAACTTAACTTGGTTACTGACATTGTCAATAACCTAGTTATAATAAAGAAACCGGTTACACGCTTAGAGTAAGGAATCTCCTTCCATACTCTAATGTTAAATGGTAGAGATTTAAATTATATAATAATGGACACAAATGTGTTTATTCTAGTGTAATGTTTCGTAGATTAGTTCTATTATCATTTATTTATACTTTAGAAGTGATATGCGCCTAATGACTAACGCGTTTAGATTACCAACGTAAGAAGATAACCGTCGTAACTTGGCGCTAGTAAAAATTGAAACTCGTGTTAACAGTAACTGGCGTTTACATTGGGAAAATGATCTCGGTTAAATTTAACCATGGTAAGATATTAGTAATGTAAAGAAGGCATGACCGAATTATTTATATTTTTTCATCTGATTTGTTTGGAGATTGGTAATCCAAATGAATGACATCCGTAACCATACATTCTGGACAACTTGTCAATATTATCCGGATAACCGCTAAATATTTTGAATATCTGGTTTCCAAAAATATTCGGATAGTACGAAAAGATATGAATCTATAAATTTAATAATCCGTCATAACAACTTTCTTGTGTATTCCATCAGAATTATTCTGCTTTCGGAAATCAATAACGGTAATCAGCCATACGAATGTCAATCACGAAGGGGATAATTATATTAATTACTTGCATATTTATATTTTTAGGCTCCGAAAGTGATATAAAGCAATCCGCAAGGGAATTATAAGACAGTATGGTAAATTGTATGTGTAATATGTAAATAATTTCCTATTTTCTCTCAACTGTTTAAATAATATTACATTTAAAAACCAATTTCAAGATTTTAGAAACCTTGGAGTTCTCAATCAATCATGTTCCAACGCCTAAATTTATCAATGTTTTAATTTAAAATAGTCTAAACATCATACATCATTTTTATTCTAACACAGCTTAGTAAGTAAAAATACCAATTAAACACAGAAGATGTGTATCTTACTGTATGGCTTATGGAACTCACAAGTTCTTCTCCGAAGTAAAAAACGTTTGCCATAGGATTCTATCCTGGGCAAGATCAAGCCACTTTTCATCACAAACACCTACTTCTCGAAGATCCTTTCTAGTATTATCCTCCCAACGTCGTCTCAGTCTTCCTAACAGTTTCTTTCCCTCCGGTTTACCAACCACGATATTATATAATCGTTTTTCCCCATTCGAACTACATACTTTAGTCGTCGCGATTTCATTATTCTTACAACATCGGGTAAGTCGTACAGTCCGTGAAGTTCTTCATTATGCAGTCTCCTCTGTGTATCAGATTACAAGATTAGCAATTCAAAATGCGTAAATAGAAAATCAATATATATCTAATGAAGAACCTGTATATCAACGTATATTTGTAGGGTAGGTGTTTAAACTATTTAATTGTTTTCTGCAACAGTTCCAAAGAAATGCAATCTACTTCGCAGTATTTGTAAGATGGTATTTCATATTTACGACGAAGTGGAAACATTCCTTTAAAGGATCTTCCATCCACTGCTGGTTAATAACTTGCTTGGTTGATAGAAAATATTTGTAACAAATAAAAAACTCTCAACGTAGCAACTCTAGAATGACCAAGAAGGATGTCAAGAGACTCTCTGTGTTATGCTTCTTACCAGAAAATGTGTATTCTCTCTAATTAGGGTGGAATAATTCGATCTTTTCAGTATCTATTACCATAAACGCAGTATTAAAAGCGCGTAGATGTAATAAGTATTAAGGTTGTAGAAAGCATAATAACAGTGAATTGAAGCTGTAATCTAGATCTATCCGGCCGAAGTCAGTGGGTTGCGGTTTCTAGTAGCCAAATTAATTTGAAAGATAAAGAAACCTATTTGATTATTGACTGGCAAACTACGCTTTTTCTTTTATTCCTATTGTACTTTTGATAATACTGTCATATATGTACAGCATATTTTCAAATAAATGTTTTAAAGTAATACCGGGAACACTTAAATAAATTGTACCTTGTATACCATACAAGAACCTGATATGTTACATACAAGGATTAAAAAACAACTTTAAAGCTTTTACGCTATCAGATTATTTATAATATTTTAGTTGTTGTAAAGCTTCAATAGGTGGTAAATAGTCACAAAATCATATTCACAAATTGTGATCAGTCTGCATTCAAAACATGGTATTCATAACATTTTTTTTTAATATTTGGATACTTCAGTGACGTTATTATCGTGACAGAATCTGATATCTTACATGATATTAACACTAATGCTAATTTTCAACTTTCTATTCTTCCGGTTTCTCTACTTCTAAATTCGTTGCCAGATTTGATGTTCTTTGTCAATGCTTGAATGTGGAACAGCGCTTCGTAAATTTTTCCGTAACTGTTGAATTCAAGATGGAATGAATTGGCATAAGTTTCACAAATCGTGTACTTTTGCAAGAGAATGCTTCCTTCTTTCCATGTACAAAGCAACTAAGATCATCTGGGACATTTCTTTCTCCAATCCTGAAGATGTATTCTTGCGAATTAACTATATTACTGTATAAGTAGGCGATAAGCTTAGCACTATGCTTCTATTATTCTAATTTTGGAAGCATCCTAATTTTGCATTGTGTTCTTTAACACTTTCCTTGCAGAAAAGAAATGATAAAACAACAGGAGTAAGCAAAAAGAATGTCTCCATTGGCGTAACGTTAATTTTTGTTTTATTTTGATTCGCTGAGAATGTCGTCCTGTTGACCAATGTAAACACCTCGTCGTTTTCTCAATGAGACGATAATTTCTCTCGAAATCTAAAAAGGGGAGGGAACATTTGTCCTTATTCCGAGAAGCCTATATTGTGTACTAACCTTTTCCTCTGCTCAGATAAGTATAGAACCACTGTTTGTATCATCTATACTCTTCAACATTGAAATCTATTTAGTGAGATGGTGTTTACACTCAGAGCTGCAGGTGCAAGTTTTGCTTTTGTGGAATTTTAGAATATTTTTGTTTGCATAGAAACGCATTTTTTTTTACACTGACTTCTAATTCACTCTCATCATTCCAGGGCTTCCACCTACTAGAAGTATACAAAACTTTTCTTGGCAAAGAACGTTAATGATTACGTTCAGAGTATGCAGAACAAAATTTCCATGCGTGAAAACATAAGAAAAAAACAGCAAATTCAAAATCATTGACACTGTTGAGTAATTACATAAAATGTTAAATCATTGCGATGACTGAGGGCAAGACAGTGCAATGCGTGAAATTATCAACTGTGTTGCTTGTAAATACATACAAACTTATCGTGCGTTTCCAACAAAGAATAAACAAAATTAGATTGTTAATATGGGTCGTACGATTTTGGGATATGACGTCATTAAAGAACATGGAATTTACATTATTAATTATTTAAACACGTAGGTTCTGTTACAAATTAAACACATCAACAAACTCGATATGCTCTTAACACAGTTATTCAGGCTTAAAGCTTAAAGTTAAATGTCACAAACACAGCAGTTTGGAATAAAATCCAAAATGAATGTCTGGTTCTGGGATAAAATAACGTTTAGTGAATGTAATAATTTGAATAGTGCAGGAATTAGTGCCACCTTGTCCCACTCTCATGTAGTAGTGATTCCATGAAAGAGTGTTATCTAAACCAAAAATTTTGAGGTAATTGTATTCAGAAAATTAAATATAATTTTAGCTGGTGCGGGCCTTATATTTGGGGAAACAACGAAGATTATATTCTATCCTGGTTGGAAGGCCGGATGGAAGGATACCATTGGGCAGGTCGAAACGTTGTTGGAAGGACAATATTAGAAGAGATTTTCGAGAAGTGAGTGTTCGTGATGAAAACTGGTTTGATGTTCCCAGGATAGAATCCAGTGGCGAACGTTTGTTACAATGTTACTGCGGCGATGAACGTGCGAGTCCCATAAGCCATAGAGTTAGTTAATATTCATTGTTGAAGAATTTGTAAAAGAAGTTCAAGTCCCTATAGTTTTACTAAGATATTTTGTAGTTATTATGAGGGAGTGAACTTTACAATTATAAGTTGTTGTTTTGTTGTTTTTTCATTCAATTCTCAACAACTGATACTGCCTGAATCTGAGATACCCGAAGAAATTCAAATTCAGCATCCACTTTTCATCAATCACAAAATGAATTCATTTACATAGTATCTGAACCTGTAGGATATAGCTTTCTTGCAGATGTGTGACTGTCCTATATAACATTATTTTAATAATCTGTTTTTAGAATTCTGATTCATAATTATTTATTTAAGGAAAGGAACTCTGAATTTTAAGTTTACTCTCGAACGAGGTATGACACTCAAAATTTAAGGCCCCTTTTCTTTATTTACTCTTAAATGGAATATGAACTAATCCTTAGAATCTGTTGAAAAATGCATGGCTTACTAGTAACACCATCTAGTTGAAGGAAGGGCTCTCGTTTTGCATTGGAGCTGCATTAATGAAAATTTGCGCGAAGGAACACATACCAGTTTCTTGCACAAGTAAGAACTAAAATTCACTTACTGACACGAGATAAAATACAAAGTTTGGAACCTTTGTAAACTATCTAGAACTCTCACAATTTATAAATTCTCAAAATTTATAAGGACATTAAGATACTACGAAATTATTTCATCAGTGGAACTCGTTGAAACAATACACAATGCTTTAATTGACGCGAAGGAAAGTGAAATCGGCGTAAGCCAAAGCTACCTCAACGGCATGAACCAATATAATTAAGTTAAAATGAAAGAAAAATTGTGTTCAAAGAACGCTATGGATAAAATACAAAGAAATCCGAGGGTGTGCTTTGTCTTTCGTATTGTTTCGATATGCAGGAATCTCATTTTAAGATTTCTAGTTCTATATGTGTTAGGTATTTCTTAGCTACTATTTAATGCATTGTAGAGACTTGAAATTATTGTAGAATCATCTATGTTTTCTATTTAACTCATTTTGGGTGTTTCTCCATTCATGATCCGTGTGCTAAATAACCTACGGTATTTCAAAAACTTTAGAACGGTAGCATTGAAAATAAATTTTCGAAACAATATTATTAAAGGCCCCTGTACTATACGATAAAAGTTTCTCAAATGTTCGTGATCCTTGCACGGAACATTACTTTAAAGTATTTTAGAAAACTTCAATTTGTCAGACAATTTAATCAAATGGCCTTTAATTTTATTTTCTTACTGTAATGATTAAACGATGTTATTGTTTTATTTGGAAGTCTATTTTTAACTATTTACTGAAACGACCAAATGGGGATCGTAATTCTGTATTCCATACCTATCTTTCAAATAAAACTTGAGACGCCAAGAGCATAAAATAACTACATAAACTTTTCCCGAAAGCTGATTCGTTCTCGAGATATAGTGTACCCAACTTCGAGCGTAAAATCTAGCTCCCGCAGTAGGTTATAGGAACTAATTATTTTCTAAATCGTACATGATGCATGCACGTAAATTTGTGTTTCAAATCAATTTCCATTAATAAGATAAATATTAGAAAAGAAACTACTGGCACTGGTTTGAAAGATTTGCAAGATTGGTGTATTATTTTTACTTTTCAGGGCTCACTACGTTTGTTTATTGGATATTTAGTCTCCTCTAATCATGTGGAACCACATAACGCAGTGTTCTAAACTGTGAAAATTAAACGAGGCTTTACGTTGTAAATGATCATTTTCATAATCCCGTCTCGTGTATTATTAACATTTTTCAACGTGCAGAAACTTCCTGCCCAACAAACAGTTCCGTTTGAAGTAATAAATTATATACCTTGTTGGGAACACCGTTAGCGAAATGAGGATAATACTTTATGTTGACTGCATCGTATTGATATCTTTCGACTTCTAACAATACAATTTTACCTTAATGTATCGGTTAAGATTCATTAGGACTTATTCATTTTGTATATCATTTTGACAAAACGGATTCTCAGATAGAAGTTCCATCTGTATCTGAAAATCGGAGTTATATTTGAGAGAACCCATATGAAGATTTTTCTTGTGTTAATATCAAGCCTGCCAAGTGGATTCTGAATGTTATAGTACACTATGTAGGCCTACATGTAAATAGATATAAATATTTATAAAGTATGAATATTTAAATATTATTTTGAAAAATAATGTAGTGGTGTTACATACTCTCATTACTTATATTCTTATTTCTTTTTATTAGGATTGTAGTGAGCTGTTTAAACATGATGACAGTACATACAAAGATACAGAGAATGAGAACTCTAACCAAGCATCTTTCAATCCCTTGTCGACAGTAATCTCTGGTTCGGTCTTATCAAATACGGGAAGTACAGCAGAAAGTCCATCGCTTAAGTACAAAGAAGCTGAGAGTATTTGTCATATAAAAGAAGAAAACATCGAAAGTAAACATGATTTATTTCCCTTAACGGTAAGTTCAGAAATTTTCGAGCCATGTGAAGGGGATGGTTACCAATCTTTTGTTGAGAGTTCTTCTAAAAATACTTCAATTAAACCAGGTGGACACGAATTGGTACCAGCAACAACATATATTTCTTGTGTAAGAGATAGAAAAAAATATACAGGGGAGAGTATTGAAGTGGAAAAAAATATTCAATCTGCTAAGGAGCTCGAAAAAACTAGTCAACGGCCTCCGGTAGGAGTGGTGGTAGAAGAGAAATTGAATGCAAAGGGAGAGAATAATTTATGTAGTAACAGTTTTGAGAATGAAAGTTCTAAAGAGAGACAAGAAATGAACATCAAATCAGGAAGAGGTCGAGAGATCATAAATCCACTAGAAGATTCCTTTTCTAATGTGAAAATAGAAATAGTTAATGATTCTAAAGCGAAGATTTATGGATGTCAGCTTTGTGAGAGAAAATTTCAATTTCCTTCTAAATTGAAACGACACTCACTCTGCCATACAGGAGAAAAACCGTTTACATGTGAGATTTGCGGAAATAAATTTGCTGTGAAATTTAGATTGAAGATTCATATGACAACCCATTCAGGAAAGAAGCCATACAGGTGTAAAATATGTGAATATGAAGGAATTGACAGCAGCAACTTGAAAGTTCACCAGAGAACGCATACAGGAGAGAAACCATATAGATGTGAGAGATGTGAATATGAAGGTGTTAATAGCAGCGCGTTGAAAAGGCATATGAGAAGGCACACAGGGGAGAAACCCTATAAATGTGAAAGGTGTGAATATGAGTGCACTGTCAAGAGTACGTTGATGAGGCACATGAGATCTCATACAGGCGAGAA
>JAGDQP010052313.1:0-13812 GCA_022664845.1 Lepisma saccharinum | reverse complement strand
GATATAAGCTAAAGGATCATCTCGTGCAATGCCATACAATTGGCATTTACAAGTTGATCCGCCATCTTGAAATCCGCTTTATTGAATGCGGACCAATTTTGTTAAATAGCAAGTGGGTCGTGTGACATATCAAATGACATGAGAATGTTCCCAGAAAAGCATTCTACGTATCAGATTTGATCTTCCTGTTTCGGGTAGGAAGTTCTCCTTTTCAACGTTAGAACATTCCCTTCATTTATCCAGCAGAGCCATTTCCGTGACAATAACTCCAACACTAACTGTAATAGGTACGAACATTATCATGTAGTTTGATATGTCACACGATCCACTTGTCATTTAACAAAATTGACCTCCATCTAATATGGCGGATTTCAAGATGGTGGCAACGTTGATCATGTACTCTAAAATGTATTCCCTCCCAAGCATTCCAAATTGGTTACAAAACTTCATTTCCCTGTCGGTTTGTGAACTACCAGGCTGTACTGTGACTTTTCAACCACCCTGTATATGGAACCATTTTATACTTCCCGCCGTAAAGTTGATGCTGTAAGGTGGCATCTCGGAAGTGACGTATTGAATGCTGAATCACGTATTTTTAAAGTGGTATTTTTTCGGTCCCCTCGACTGATATCTTCCTACGACGCTACAGTATCAATGAATTGAGCATTTCAATATGTTTGTAATATTTTGTTTTCAAGAAAGTGCACTGAAATATTGTTCTCTGAGAAGGAAAAGGTACAGATGGAAGGCTCATTCGTCTCCAGTCTGCCCTTCTGGTCCTTTGAAACCTGAGTTTTTCAATGGAGTAGAAGGGAGAAGCGAAAAGAAAAAATCACTCAGACACCTCACTGATGGTTCTCAGTGTCCCTGTGCAACCTGGGCCTTTTTCATCTGATCCTTGGCCGAGGCGGGATGAAACTTTCATGCGAGATGAACCAGTTGTAAAGCTCGAGACATCCTGCCGTAGATGCTTCTCTTGAATGGTTGACCTCGGGAAACCGGGAGCGAAGCCCGCATCGAACATAGGAAAGCAAAAGGGCTAACGGGGCGGGAGGGATAAAAAAAAATCCACACAAATGCAGAAACGTTTTTTGGTTGCGACCTGAGTGTCAACTCTCTCACATTCACCTATGCTAGCGAACGAAAAACGCTTTTTGTCTGCTCGTCAAGGAAATTGAATTACAGTGTATCTTTGTGTTTGTGTGTGTGTGCGTGTACTAAACCTGTCAATGAATGAATGAATAACAAAAGAGATAGACGCTTCACTGAAAACAAGTTACACGAAAAGGATTCTGTTCTGACGGTATATAAAATCGAGATGGAAATTTCCACTGCTGTATTTTTCATAAATCATCGTACTTTCAAAGTGATCCCTCATGTAGTGCTGTTGTGTTGTAGTCTATGATGGGAGACACGATGAAGTGCATCTAAAGTACCAAGTTTTGGATTGCTTCTGTTAGGACTGTTTCAGAGTAAGTACTTTTGGTTTGGTTTCCTATGTTTGATAATATTATTCTAAAATATTTGTAACATGAAGCAATGATGAACTGATTTACTGTCCTGTATTCTGCTCCGAGCTGATAGTGTCGACATGTCTGAAATACTCACAAATGCTCTGAACGATCTGAGAATCCCGCAGGCTACGAGTGGGAGTAGGGCGCTGGACCGCCGTTAATGAGTTACGGGTTCGAATATTGCCTGGGGTATGGGTGTTTTGGGATTTTAAACTCATTACATTCATACCAATAGTGACGTGCCGAAGTCCACAGTTATTAAAATGGTCCATGGTAAAATAAAGTTTGCTAACAATCCCACTTTTTTAAGAAATAAAGGCAATCGCTAATTGTTATGCATTTCCTATTTCATTTGAATTTATCTATGACCTTTAGGCTTGTATGGATTAGGCCAATCTCCTCTTTTATTTTCATTTATTTGTAATGATCCTGACTGAGTATTCTCCTCGGAAAGTAGTGTGTTACCAGTAGCAATGGTGTATTTAGGGGCGGGTCCAGGTGGTCGACCCCTTCCAACGTTCCTATTTATCCATAAAATTAGTATAATTGTAGGCGTAATTGCCTATATTTTATTTATCCAAACCGACTGTGCATATTCTCAAGCTTTTGACCCCTCCGAAACTGATTTCTATATACGTTCCTGGCCCGAAAGCCCCTGACCAAGGTGAATTGATTATTGTTTCCTATTCCTTTTAATCGGCGGAAATTATATTCTTAAAACGGGAAAGAATGTTGATTCTGAATGATGCGAAGGTTTATTTAAGTCAATTTCAACTCTAATAAAATTTAATCTCAAATGAAGATTAGATCATCATGTTGTTTACTCGAACAGAAATTGCTTAACAAAACGGACAAGTTCCACGCAACTGTTTCTTCTTATTTTAAAATAATAATAATAATAATTTTCCTAGGTTATCGTTCTAGAACGAAGCAAAAAATAAAGACCGTCCAAAGATTAAAAACCTATCAACAAATTGTGTATACTGTAACTTCTTGATTTTGAATTAATTTATTTTATGGCCTTCAGGCATCTTAGACTCAGGCTGTGATAGGGTGAAGGAGAGGATGACGGAAGGTGCCTCTGTTCAGGTCTAGTTAGTAGGTACTAAGGGTGTTCGGAATTCCTGAACATTCCGAAATGGAAATCAGAATTCCGGAATCGGAATTCCAATTTTCGCGATTCCGGAATTTCGGAAATTCGAAATTTGGGAATTACAAATTATGAATCTAAATTTATTTTTTAAGACCATTAGCCTAAAGGCTTTAGACAAATTTGGTTAAGGCCAGATGGATGATGATGGGATGATTGGTGTAATGAAGAAAGAGGGAGGAAACTAGAAAATCCCGAGAAAACCCACGCACACGGTGTTTTGCACCACAAAACCACATGGCATGAGCAGGGATCGAACGGACAACACCAAGCGCAGGAGATGAGCTCTATACCTTTGAGCCACTGCGGCACTGGCCATTCCGAAATACCGAAAGGGTCTAGCATTGTAAGATGGTGAAAAGTGCCTTGGAAGGAATAGTGATTTTAAAAAATACGACCATATTCAGCATAAAAAATGATGGCTCTCCACCAAATTTAAGCTCAAAAGATGCTAACCTATAATCTAACCTCAACATAAATTAAAGTGTATTTTTGGTAGTTTAGTGATATCTCGGTCAAATTTGTACCTACGATGACATTCGTTTTCCTAAATTAAAGATTTTTCCACTCTCTACGAGATGGTAATTGTTTCATTTATGTTGGCGCCAAATTCAAATCTTTAGAGGTTAGAAAATTTGAAAATTGAATTTAAAAAACCTAAGACAATAGTTGACTGGAAAAAATATATGTTATTCATTTTTAGTGTTTCTATAACCATGAATTCTTTTAGATGTTTTAAAGTGGTAGAACATAACCGAATAATAATACACGTGACCGGGCTTCTTACGTAACATATACACTGTAAATAGAAGTTTGTACGCATCGTTTGCCAGGTCGCCTTCGTGGACGACTGGTCAAGACGTCGGCTTCTTGAGTGAAAGGTCCCAGGTTCGAGTCCCATCCGGGACAACACTTTATCTTCTTTTTTTCATGAAGACCTAACTTCTTTTTTTCACATAATCATGAAAACCTAACTAACTATGAAGCATTGAGAACACCTTCCTGTATCCATTTATGACATTATCTACACTTGTTCACACAAAACCAACACAGAAAGATCAGAAACCATTTGAACATTTCTATCCGCGCCAATTTTTATTCTTTTTTTATTGTTCATAGTTGAAATTATTTAATTGTTGTGTACATCTACATTTATAACAATCAAGCAATTTCAACAATGAACTAATTAGAAAATTAAAAGTTGGCACGGATAGAACTCTTGAAATGGTTCTCTGAATGTTTGAATGAGCTTAAATTTGTAGGAGCAGCATTGGAATTTCGTGCAACAAAAATAATACGTAAGAGACATACGATGGAAGTTCTGCCATATAGCTTTGGAGACCATTGTTTTACACTAACCTTTAGAAAAAGATATGGATAAAAAGTGTAAATAAGTGTGTTATTTTTTTACAGTGTAACTACAAAGACATTAAGATCCCACCCCAGTGGAAAATCTTGTCTCTGAACGTGGTTCTTAATGTTTATCATTCTGCTTCTACCATGTAGTCTATCTACAGCAAATGCATATGATTATCTTTAGCAATAACGGAAGTGACGAACTGCATATATGAGTCGTTAGAAAGTGACGTCGAATGACGTACGATACGTGGAAATGGGTGACCTTCTTGTAATAGAACATCTGCTCATTAGAAAAACCGAACGGAAGTCGTGGTGTTCCTTATTTTTAGAACTGTATCACAGTAGTTCTGTAAAGGTTCTTCATCGCATCATTTGCCGTTTCTAGCAACAGTTCTTCTTCAGTTGTTGAATTAATATATTAATATGTAAACTGACTGGATATTACCGTCAAACGAACGGTAGCAATTCCGTAAAGTGAGTGCTTTATGGTGCTAAATCTGGTGTAGTAACAATAAAGTCACCGTAAAATAAGGTAGAGAGCCCAATATGACCCACCTAAGCTATGAAGTTGTTTCTAAATGTGTGTAACGAGTGACATAGAATTCTAAACACATACAGGGCGTGGTCGATACATACACTAACTTATAAGAAATGTAACGCGGAATATATCGACAAAATGTTGTGATTAGTAGTAGTGTAGGAAATAATTTATACAATTAGTCCGTTTAGGTCATGTTGGATGACGGGGTACCCAATATACCCTATTTTTAATGTATATGTTTTGTGTTTGGAAACCAGGCAAGAATTATCTTTTACAATACTATAATTGTGTGTTTTGTAGTATATATAAAAAACACATGTAAAAGAACTTCTGTAAAATATTAATTTGCATGGGAAAAAAAACAATAATAAATTTGACAAACTTTGTGCTAGTGTTGATTTGAGTGATAAAGAAACGAAACACAAGACTTAAACTGTCTTTGGAGAGCGCGTAACATCAATGGCAGAGTTCTCACTTCTGATGCTTGGGATCCTCGGTTCGATCCCTGTTGATTCCATATGGGCTTTGTGGTAGACAAACACCGTGTGTGTGGGTTTTCTCGGGGTTCTCCCGTTTACTTCTACTTTCTTCATTTCACCAACATTCATCCGGCCTGAGCGGAAGTTGCGTAAAGGCCTTACAAATTAAACTGAAATTCGAAATGAAACTGTCTTTGAATAAGAAATTACAAAAAAAAAATTCAAAATCACAGTATTTTGTTCAAAATCAGCATTAAAAGTGAACATGATAAACAAATCTTCCTGCCTAACATATGAATTTAGTCTACGCTTGATTAACGTTATAATATAAGAATTTATTATATTTTTACGTTGTATAGGCCGAGTAGGGATTTTGCCAGAACCATCAAGCTAGATGTTTATGGCAGAGCGGAATTGCAAACAGGACAGTGTTAAAATCGCATTTCCGGCTTTGTATTCGTGCAGATTATTTTTGTTTCAAAGACGATGTAGGAATAAGTCTCTCTGTGGTTAGGGTCGTGAGATTCAGACAATATCCATGAACTGGAGAAGGTTCTGGGTAATAATAAGCTATATATTTCCATTTATAAGTTTTGTAATCATCCTTACAATGTCATTAAAATGTAGCAGTTAGTTACGAAGGAATTTTTGTTTTCATAGATGGCGGCATCTTGTTTGTATTGAATGACGTGCAGAAAGAATCCTCTCTTTGCATCGTAAATGTAATGAAAGAGTGGTTATATTGTTCCAACAGGAAACAAATTGATGGGTATACCGGGAGGTGGCTCAGCAGTAGCGTACATTAAAATAAAACGAACACTTTTCTTCATCTTACAGTCATCTTTTTTTTTTTACACAACTCAAGTGAGTCACCATTTGATAACTTCTTGCGTACTTCTTCCCTTGTAATCACTATTTTATTACATGTTGTACACTTTTTACGTAAATTAGAGTATTAGTAGAGTAGCGAAGTCTACGAAAGAAGGGAAACGTTTTCGGTGTAGTAATCTGTTTGCTTGACCAAGTGAGCTTCTGCACTGTTAAACATTTTCTGAAACACATCGGTCATTTTCTCTGAATCTGAACATCGAAAGCTCTCTTTTCTGCTCAGCTTTTGTGACGACAGCTAAGAGTAAAGACGTGTGTAAAAGGTGTAGTAAGTGCGGGGTCCTAATTTCTTGCGCTAAGCGTATTTTTATACTTGGAGACCATACGAAATGAAGTAACAATACAGAATTTGTCATCTCCAGCGTAAAGATATCTTTTTACCTGGAACCGTGTTTCATCCAGGGGACGGAATTAGGAACAGAAAGGGGGCGAAATGAGGCACAACCTGCAAACGAACTGGGTATCTTCTGAACCAGTGCACCTGACGACATATGCACATACCCTTCCATTTACTACGTATCTACGCCAATGACATGCAGAACATGTAGCAACTACGGTTTCAGTAGTCGTACAATTCACAATAACGAACTCAAATTAACAGGAAAACGAAAACTCATCGAAGAATCACGTCAGACCCTTCTTGGATCACTCGCTGTGTTTGCCTTTCCCAGTACAAATGTGATGGCGCCAATAGCGCTCCTACTGGCAGGACCAAGAACCAGGCACAGACGTATTGGGCGCGGAGGCGAAATTTTAGGCCGCTACCTTACTATTTTTTACAGTGTACTTGTTTTATGTTTCTGGCTTCAAATCTGACAAATAATTTTCTATTTCCCCTCCTCAGTCACACTAGAAATAGATGGCATGGTGCCTCGAATTAAAGCCTAAACCACTATCTCCTCCTTCCTTATTTTCGCGCATAACGAGATAAGAGTCTGTAGCCTAACAAGATACTGTATTATAAAGTCTGTGAAAACCGTTTTCAAGTACTTTTTAACTAAAACCGCAGGAAAAGAAGTTTAATGATTTCCAAATGCAGACTTTCTTTAGCAATAGATTTGATTTTCGTACGTCTTCTGGCGTCATGTAGTTCTTTCATGTTCTTTTTTCTTCCTTTTTGAGTTGGAACCCAGTTCATGAAGTATCCAAGCAACGTCGTAATTGTGTCGTCCTAGTGGCTAGCAAACGATAGGTTTCCAGAAGAAAACAAAAATAGTCCGTCTGTGGTCTTTGGGGCTTTTGCAGGTCTTGAATAATTGATGAAATCGAATTGTTTCGTTTTTCTGCTCGGCCGTCGAATGATCTTGTTCAGAAAACAGAAACCGTTTTTACCAAGGAAGAGAAGTAACAAAATTCTTTTTTTCTTTCATTCTTTCTTTCTTCTTGCATACAATTTTGTTTGGTCGTTGTGTCTTTGTTGGTTTGTTCCTTCGGTTTGCAAGCTACTCCAAATCACACGTCGCAACGATTTGCTTGTTTTCAATTTGTATAGTCAACATTAAAAGGAAAGCCACCTGCCGTTATTTTAAAATATATTCACTGTTAAAATTTTCATTAACTTTCCTGCAAAAAATAAAAAATAAAAAAAATCAGACAAACTACGCGGCTGGTTGAATGGAAATTTACTGTAACGTTACTGCGGAAAAAGATAAAGGTTCCTGATACAAGTAATGTTTAATTATTCCCGATATTTTTGGCTTTCAACTTCTTTGATTAACTGTAAATGCACATTGGAAAATAATTTTGTCATTTTAAAAGTCAAAATAGTCCTGAAAAATCCCCGAGAAATTTTAAAGTATTTTCTGTTTAATATTCGTGGAAACTGATTTTTTTTTTTTTTTAACTTTCGTTACTGGAAATTTTTATTCAGACAGTTGCCTTTTTCCAGACAGTGAGTAGAAAAAAAGTATCACTGTTCTCGTGCAATAAATCTACAGTCGTAAACTTTGTTTTTTATATGGGCCAGTTTAGTAACTTTAGACTTCGGCCCGTCACGATTCTCCCTTTAGCCATTAAAATCCACACCCATTCTCCTGCCGGAACTCGAACCCGGGACCTTCGAGCCATTGGTCTACCGCCATAGACCGCACAGCTACCCGGTCGGCAAAATTACAGTCGTGCACACAAATGTACAGGTTGGCAATACCTTGGGACCTGAGGACTGCTGGATTTTTGAAAATTCCGGATTTTTATGTACATACGGTATATGCTGTATAATATATTTAGCAGCAAAGGACTAGGCCTACCAGTACAGTGGCGTAAAGAAAGAAAATTTGTTGCTTTGGGAATTTATAAAGATCAGATTTTACTTTCTATTTATATTAGTTTTTTCACTGGTTAATTCATTTTTAGTTTAATTAACATTCACCTTAAAAGATTTTTTAATGCCAATAAGCAGAAGAAGCCAGAAAAAAACGCCAATTTTTTTTACAATTGCAACTAATGTATTGCCTCCAGCGGCAAAAAAACGAACAAACGTACCAGGTAAACCCTACTGTGCGCATCACCAAACATCTGATTCTGGAGTACAGCGCCGTCAAAACATAAACGGCGTCTCCAGAAACCAATGTAGCGCCAATGCGGTAAATTTAAAAATGCGCTCCGACATTAATACCGGAAAACTGATGGAACCGGAATATTGAGTGAAAGGTTTCTGCTCTTATTTTCAAACCGATATACTCTCATTTTCAATTAACGATAGAATGTTAATATATAATTTGTAAGAAGATTGTTTCTCGCTGCACAGATAAGAACTTTTCCCTCAATTTTAAGAGATCGTCTTTGAACCGTGAATGCTGCTTTCCAGCCAGACCAAGAGTGTAGTTTCTAAAGGGCTACATCAGAAGCCAATGCCATTTTTCAATTAGACAACGATGGTAGCGACTAAAGATCTACAGCTGAAACCAGTTCCACTTTTCAACTAACTCCCAACACAGAATCACTCATAGAATGTAATTTCCAAATTTTTAAAATCCAAAAACATACACATTTGAAGAGTACAGGGAAAGAAGGGGTATGTCCACCTTTTTTAGAAAAAAAAAATAGTTTGCACCTGTAATAAATAAGTGCTACATAATGACAGCTAACCTCTCAGAAAGTTTCAATCCATAAGCTCAAATAATCCATAATTTATAGCGGTTTTAAGAATATGAAATACATGGCAATAAATGGGAGAGATTGACTTTAAAATGCGTTTTACGAGAAATCGCCTTTCATGGACATTCCCCCTTTCATTCCCTGTACACTTCATTACCAAACAAAGTAAGATATACAAGCAAAAAAACGAATGTAAAAAAAAAACTTTTTCTGGTTGAACAGAAAACGTGTCTCGAGCTGAGTGGTATCGTGATTGTTTAGATATTTTATGAGAGATCCCTGGTGGTCTTGTGGTTAGCACGCCCGCTCTCTGTGCGCGGAATCCCGCATTAAAATCCTGTACGAGTACGTTAAAAGAAGTTATTAGGTGTTCAGTTTATGCCCTGAGAAGTTCACAACCTCGTTTAGGACCAAATCACAATTCAAACAAAACAAACGGAAAATTTCTGATTCTGGAATTACCTTCCAAATAACGTATCCTTCCATGATTATTTCATTATCTTAGCTAAGCTCGATTTGTGTAAATTTCAAGGACATTGTTCAGTAATTTATTATTTCTTTAAAGGATAACCACTTTCGCTGTGAAGAACATGAAGCTTGAATTCACTTTTTCTTTTTACAATTTTGTCTTCATACCATTCACGGAATTTATCACGTGGCTGTTTATGAAGTACCATAATTTCCACTGAAGTGAAACAAATTATCATTTCTAGTTGTTACGGTTATCACACAACTTTCATTTTCTACACATTCTGTTTATGTTCCCCTCCTCTGTGATAGTTACACTTGCTTAGAGACTTCTCGTTAAACCACGGCCCGAGAAAACAATGAATTATGTAACGAAAGGAAGTCTTGTCCACGGCTGTGGTTGAGGAAAGCTGATTTTCATTCTTAAAAACTACTTTCCGTAAGAAATATTTTAGCAGATTACGCGACATCCTTCGTTCAATGTACACTCAGATTCAAAGAAAATGGCCGATGTTAAACGTTTATCTGAGGCCGAAATCTGCACCATCTTGCAACACTGAAATAATATCCCACATAACATGCAAGCTTTTAACAAGCTTGATTTTTGTTTGTCTAACTTACAACTTGTTGTAATAAGCTTGATTTAAGTTTGAAATTGACTGTACTAATACTACATGTTGACTTGATATTGGAAGTTTTATTCAATCTGGATATAGACAGCTGTGATTATATATTTGGCCACTAGTGTCGCTACTTTAGATAAGCACGTGTGGATATCGCGCCACTTTCTTCTTGCTTAAAACGATGGTAAGTTCTTTCCTATAAAAGAAAATGCATTTTTTATAAAAAATACAAGAATCAACAAGATAATTAAACATAGCTGAGAAAGCTGTGATTAGTACTTTCTGCATTAATTGAAGGATTCGTACACAAACAAGAAGCAAGAAGATAGTTTTCGCGGGAGAGACAAAATGGAGAATGTATTTTCATATTGCGTTGTTTTCTATTTTGGCTATAGCCTACAATGAGTTACGCCGCACTTGTATTTTACTGGAATTACAGGCTGTTTATGGTATACATTGTTATTGTTATCTTTTGAGTAAAATATTACTTTATTATTATCATTATTAATTGAATAGCTTGATACTGCAAGCTTGCTGCAAGTTTGTCAAATGGTAACTAGTAAGCATGGTCCAAGCTTGATTTAATCTTGCAGACTTGCCATGACACACTTAATGGAATATTTTACACTTGACATAGCAAGTTCGCATCAAGTTTACTCTACTATCTGGCATTGCACGTTAGAAGTGCAATATAGGAAACGTTAGATTTAAATGTATACCGAATAGTGGTTCGTCATTGCTTATACTTCTTAAACCTAATAAATACACAACATGTCATAATAAAATCGAGCTCACTCATTTTCCCGTTTAATTTCTTCAAGATCTATATAGCGAGAAAATCGTCGAAGGGGTAACCCAGTTTAATGAGTCATATAATTCGGTCATTGGGTAATAGAGTCAGTATGGTCATTTGAGCAAGACCGATTCAATCCGGTCAAGTTTCGGACCGGGTCACCAAAATGACCCGATTTCAACTCTGTCAATGTTGTTTTCCTGTCCATCCAACACTATATTTTTACTTCTTTACTATTCAGTTCTTCATATGCTATGAGTTTTTATAATTCGATTTTTGTTTTAACCGCGGTGGAAGTATAAGCAACAGAAACATCACGGCAACATATTGTGAACCAAAACAAGCCTTCCAAACCTGTTGTGTTTGATGGATCAGAGTTATTGTGAATCTCCAACAAACGAAATCAGTCTTGGTGAATGTAATATGTCACACAAAACGAAAGGAAATGACCACCGAACCAACGGACGCTGAACGAGTGGGTTGGTCGACTCCAACCATACATCTTCTTTCTTATCATCTCCCCAAATGCTTCCTTCCTCTGGTGACATCCTCCCCCACCCCTTCTTGGTCAGCGGACAAAACTTTAATGCGAAAATTCAGCTCACACGTCACGTAGAGGGGGGGTCATCGGAGCCATCCAAATTCGAAACCCATGTCCTTTCCTTTTATTGGAAGAGCCACCATGAAATTATTCGCCGTCCAAATATATATATATATATATATACGTTTCTTCTTCTTCTCTGATTCTCTCTTTTCTTCTCACTTCTGCTGCTGAGCAAAGTTTCTGACTGTCACGATGAGCCTACATGAAATATTAATCATTGGATTGATGTATCAATCCTTTGATACATGACTTTGGGGCATCTTTGGCTCAGATCACGTTCGATAGTGGAGAAGTTGGGGAAAGAAAGGAAGCCAGAGCCTAGTTTGAAGGTGCAATCTCAGTATTACCCTGGTGTAACTTAGGAAAAAAAAATAGGGAAATCTAGTCAGGATACTCGGCCACTTCGTTGGAATCCAGGATGTTCAAAATGCGAAGCCAATACTCTACCAACTGAGCTACGGCCGCTTCGTATCATCTGGGCATAGCAGAAGATATTTGAAAATATATATACCGAGCGGGCTTGGCTCAGTTGTACAGCGTGGCTTAGCATTCAGGAGGTCCTGGGATCAATCTCAGCGGCTGACCATCCTGACTGAGGTCTTTTTCATGGTTTTTCCTCAGTCATACCAGGCAAATGCTGGTGTGGTACTTACAAAATAAGCCTTGACCGTCTACCTTTCAACATCCTCCCCCCACCCTATTGGCCTGAGCCTCAGATGCCTAGTACCGGTATATTTAGGCTTCACCAGTACTCTTGTCCTTTCACATTCATTGTTATTAATATTATCAATGGGTGCTTTCCCTCTTTTTCTTATAACCAGTTTGAATTGCATTCTTCAATACAGCGTGAAGGATTCGACTTAAAAAATGCCTATGGCTATTCTACCGATAAAAGAAAACAGTATACTATTTGGTGTAGTGGTAAGCTTGTTAGACTAACAATCTGCTGGTCTGTGTTCGATTATGCATCAGCGCTAACAAGTTTCGCCGGCTACCGTAGCTCGGTTGGTAGAGATTTGGTGGTTCTTTTCTATCGGTCGGCGATACTGACTGAGCTTTTTTGCAGGGCTTTCCCTCCGTCACACCAAGTTAACGATACTTCCAAATTAGCCCGTGGTCAACTTCCTTCCCACACCTTCACGTTTAATGTTACTTATAAATGGTAATTAGTTCTGTATCGGACAAATAAATATACTTAGTAAATGTGAAGCCAAAAAAGTTTTGTTTCTGAGATACTCTGTCATCAAAATAAAAAAATATTCAATTTTGGATTGTGACTAAAGAGAAGACGCAACAAAATCAGAACTCGGTTAAAACTCTTGTCGCTTTCTCAAAGTATTTTAACATTGAATCAACATTGACAACAGACAAACTTTTGTATTGAATCACCGAAGTAAACACCGTTTGTTGTGTTGAATTAACAGAAAAAAAGTAATTGTCACCTTGGAACAGCAAAAAGTGTCGAATTAATACAGCCATTTTTGGAAGTGTAAGCTAACAAAATCGTTTACTAAAACACTGTTTAACTTTGGTGAAAATAGGCACAAAATGTCTTGAAAGAGCGATCAGAGGTTAAAAAAAAAGTGTACTATCATTCTCTGACTCATTCAAAGTATACATTTGTATTCTTAGAGTCCAATTTCACTCAGCGATTAACTTTCGATCTACACCACTCACCTGTCAAACTTCTCGTATAAGTACTGTGGTAAAGATAATGGTTTAGTGTTCTACTACCCGGAGGCAGATGTATTCCGAAAATCCTTGGGTAAGGTGAATCGATTATGTTTTACCATTGCTTTTCTGAAGATATAATAACGTCTTTAAGAACGGAATCTACGGTTTTAGTAGGTTTTCGAACTACTAGCGATTGAATCCGCGACCTCCTGACTTCAAGGTAACGACCTTAACTACTCACCTAGCGAGGATGGATGGATACGATTCTTGTATAACTTCCCTCGCCGATTTTTAAGCACCTTTCTGTTAATGTTTGCTGACGGAGAGACTGATGGACTGAAAGAAATGAGTACCAGATGTTTGCAATTTTCGACTAGAAACTCGCCTATTAAAAAGCAAACATTTTAGACCGTTAGCATCAGAGATTTCCATTTTCATTCTCACACAAGCAGTATGAAAACCTTTGGGAAGTTTAAGGTACGGCATTGCCCTGCTCCTTCTGGTAATCGTGTGTTGTAAATATACGGAGCCCTTAAGTGCAAAATCCATTATGCAAGATTCACAGCACTAGCCGAGGAAAACAAAGGATGTCGTAAAGTGTTATAATTTAATACAAGGGCACA
>JAGDQP010052308.1:0-13812 GCA_022664845.1 Lepisma saccharinum | reverse complement strand
AACTGCCACTACATTTTCTTGTGCTGTGATTATTTTTGTGAAGAAGTGTAGTGCTACCTAGGTCATTTTTCGTGCTGTGACTGCTTTTTGTGAAGAAAAAAAGTGAAGTTGTATCGACTTCATTTTGTGCTGTGATTCTACTTTTGTGAACAGGAAGTTAATTTGTGTATACTGTTTACAGCAATAACAACGTTTTGATTATCTGCAATCAAGTTATAATTAATTTGAGTAAGGAGTTGTACTATCTGAGGATAAGAAGACTGGATTGCACTACTGGATTTACATCTGCTGATCTTATCATTTTGACGGAGAAGGCAACTTCGGCTTCTATTCAACTCTGATTTCAACAAGTTGTTTGGTGCATGTCTTCATGCAAATGAATTAGTACAATTAGGTAACGCTGGCTTTTTTGACTCCCCCTCTAACGCTAGACTTACTTTCCAGCATTATATGTTAATGACTGATCCCATTGACGCGAACAATTGGAAAATGCTTCACCCCATCTTGCTTTTCTCTTTGGTTTGATTCCGGTTGTGAGGGATGATATTCAAGAAGTACATGTTTCTATGAATTCAGATGATTCATTGAATATTGTCCCTCACAGTCGCGAATACTCCCTTCACTTTGGAGATTCATTTCCTGTTTCTACTGACTTCAATGCCTGTTTCAACAACTTCATTCTGTACTTCTATTACTAGTTCTGCTCCTGTCAGCGTAGTGACGTCTGTATTAACACAGGCAACTTCATTCGTAACTACGGCAATACCTATCTGCAGTCCTATACCTTCTACTTCATTTACTCCTTCTCCTCCTATTACTTGTACCTCAACGAATGTTGAATATGAAGATAGTTTTTCTTGCGATAAGGACTGCATTCTTTCGCCTGGGGATAATCAAATATATGATAAAGCCTACAATTATTATGAGGGTTGTAGAACGCAGTTAAGTCCTAAGACGGAAGGAAAAATATTGAATACAATTAATGAAGTTGAAAAAGATGTATTAGTTAATCAAGACAGTGTGAATTCAGTGATAGTGCAAGAGGGAACAGGGGCGGATTACTTTGAAATTATAAGTGAACGCGTGCGCGGATTCGGTCAATTTCCAGTAAAAGGTAGAGAAGTCTCCATACGTGCGAAAGCCGGATCCTCTAGATTAACCCCAGCTGGCTATGTTGAGAAAATTTTTCAATTTGCACTAGATAATTTATTATCTAATGCAGATCCACAATACTGGGTCGGATTTAGCATTGAAAGTAGCAATGATGTCAACGGGAAAGACGTTTTTAGTCCGTTGCGTAGACGAATTCATCTAACTACTGAACATATTTTACGTTCGATTGAGAATGTTCTCAATTCGAATGAATCTTTCCTGTTAGCCGATAATGTAATCATTAAGGCTAACATATCCGACCCTATTCGCGGACAAGGCGAAAAAAAGCGGAATAATGATAAGTATTTACCTGTAGAGGAGTACTTACAAGCACACATTATTCCAGTGCCTAAATTGGGAGCCAACAGGCTACGATTGCTTACCAAGAGCTTTAATTATGGCTGAGAAGAAAGCGCTTTCGGAGTATAGAAAGGTAGCGTATATGAAGAAACAACTTAAGAATTGGGAAAAGGAAGCTAAAGCTTTATGTACACGAGCAAATATTAATATTTCATGTTTGGGTGGGAGTATTGACGATAACGATCAATTTCAAGATTATTATGGTAATCAATTCTAGATTGTAGTGTATGCGTTAAAACCGGCTACTCAAGACCCTTGAGGTGATTTATAGAGGTAATGTTGAAAGCAGAAACAATAATTTTTGTTTTATTATGACCAGCATCTCGATGTTATTGAGAGTATTACGGCCTTTTTAAGACAAAGAGGTTATTGCAGCGACTGTTTGAAACCGTACGAACGTCGTAGTAAACATAAGTGTGAATACCTTTGCGAACATTGCGAGAAGCACCATAATTTTGAAACTTCTGGTGATGAGAGACCTATTACTTGTAATACTTGTTTTAGGACCTTCCCCTCGCAATCATGCTATAATAACCATAGCACGAAGGCGAGGGGAAACCTGTATGTTGCTTTGTTAAACTGTGTCAACAGTGTGGTGTTAAGGCTGATACGCGAAAAAGAAAGAGTAATAACCCTCATGCATGTGGAGATCGATTCTGCACCATCTGCAAGTTGTACCTTAATGAGAATCATTCCTGTTTCGTACAAAAGACGAAACCAAAACCTGAAACTAATTTTTGCTATATAGTGTATGATATTGAAACCATGCTACTCAATGAGAACGAAAATGGTGAACGTGAACACTGACCAAACCTAATTTGCGCCTCACCCCGCTGTTTTAAATGTAAGGACCATATGGAGGAAAATTACAAATGCTTTCAATGCGGTAATTCACAAGGTGAAAGAGACTTTCTGTTTTACAACATTGAAAGTTTTGTAAAACACGTTCTCCAACAAGGTCCTAAGTTTAATACAATAGTCTGCTTGGCGCATAATGCCACGAAATATTTCAAACATACAAATATTTTTGTAAACATTAAAAGGACAGAAAAAACACCTGCCATGCGGCAAATATCAAAAGTAACATGTTCTATCTTGTCTAAAGCATCAATTGGCGCCACGTCAATCAAACACCAGACATAAAGAGAAACCTTCTCTACAGCACCGGAGGTGAAAAACAGTAAATACTTTGTTAAAATATTAAAAACATCAATCAATTGACGCCACGTCAATCAAACACCAGACATAAGGAGAAACCGCCTCCCAACTAGCATAGTTGCGATATAACAAAAATAAATGAATACCTGCACAGTTAAATTATTAGAAATGCTGGAGCGTGTTGTAACACGATCCTTAGCATCAAACAAGTTTCTTCCCCCTCCCGACCACCGTAGATGAAATACAAAAGAACTGCGCGCATGCGCGAAATATTGAAAGATAGAACTGAACAACGTTAGTTGGACAAGCGATCTTCGATATGAAAAACGTATAAGTATATGCTTCCCGATGACGGCGAATGCATGGTCCGTCAATATAAAATAATGTAAGCCATTTCAAAAATAAATCAAAGTCCCTCCTAAATATCCTTATACTAGATAAAATATATTCTATTACCATATGTTCCATAGTTTTCTGCGATACCAGGTTTCGCGGCCGGGCAATCGACGCGGGGCGGGGACCACAAATAATGATAATTCCATAATATTTCTTAATAAAAATTAATTCATTGATTCATATCTCCTCTTCCTCTGGTTCAATCTCAATGTAACTTATAAACTACCTGCATAATACCTATAGCAACAATACCAAATATCAAAAAACAGCCTCAAGGCCATATAATAGCAGTAGTAGCAAAAGTTCCACAAAGTTGGTCCTCTTCTACTGAACTACATAATAGTCAATTAAATGTAAATTAAACTAAACTTAAAATTGTACTCTAAAATTATGTAATGTATCTGAGAGAACGGTGTAAGATAAAATGAATTTTATGAGCGGTAACAGAACTATGGCTTATGGCCGTCCCGACCACCAGGTGTATATTGTTCGAATAATAAATTTTGAAGCAGAAAATAGGTTGAATTTGGGGAACTGAAAATCAGAAGTATATTTAAGACAGCGCATCCGATAATGTCATTAATGTGTTTTATCTCTTAATCCATTACCTAACTAATTCTGACAATGATTTGGGTGTACTTCACCTACTATTTAGACCACGAGCCGCCACTGCCACGTGGGAGTTTGTGGTGGACAAATCCCGTGTGTGTGTTGCATCGGCCTCTTCCTCCCACTTTCTTCATTAGATTTACTCTCCCATCATTAATCGTTTGGCCTGAGGCGGAGTTGCCTAAAGATCTTACATTTATTGAAGTTCAAATTTAAGCATAGAATAATGCCAAGCAGTACTTCACTAAGCATTTCCATTCGTGTGTTACATATCATTGTTGTTATGCTTATTGTTCTATCGCCACTTGTTTGGATGTTCACTTGATAAAACTTGTTCTTCAGGTATTCACATAACTAGAAATCACTGTGGTTGATAAAAAAAGTACCTCCGTCTCAAAAAGCACGTGTGTCTGTTTCTTGGCTCGAGTACCTTAAATTAAAAAAAAACACTGAACTGCTGAACAAGACTATATTAATCGTAAAAAATAAATTACAGTTTACAAGTATGTCTGATGAGGATCTTTGCTAGAAGGTCGAAACGTTAGGTGTAATTTATTTTTTACGTTTAATATAGTCTTGTTCAGTGTTTTTGATCTTAATTGCAAGACGTGCAACTATGTTTTGTTGTCAACTTAAATTAAGAAAGTTTTTTTTAGAGTTTCCCATGCGAGTTGAGCTTCAACTTTTTAATACATGTTATTACACATCTTTACAAAGGTATTGGTGAAGAAATTATTTTGTAACGATTTAGTTGGTAGATTTGTGAAATATCTCATAAAATGTCCTTATTATTAGTAGAGCGCAAGGATTACGCCAGTACTTTAAGTTTGGGGGTGTAAAGTCAGGGAGAGGGCATGCACGGTTTCTATCGATTTTTGACCGTATACATTTTAAAGTTTAGGGTATTCTCGAAAATTTGGGGGTGACACCCCAGAGGGAGTCTTTCAGAATCACTGGTAGAGCGTTGAATTCGCATCCTGGAGGTCCTAGGTTCGATACCAGCGACCGACCTTCCTGACAGGTTTTCCAGGGATTTTCTTCAGCCGCATCAGGCAAATGCCGAATGGTACCTTCAATTTAGGCTCTGGTCGACTCCTCCCCATCCTGATCATCCTGATTGAGGTTTTCCACAGTTTTTCCTCAGTCACACGAAGCAAATGCCTGCATGCAGCTTCAACTTAGGCCCTGGGAGACACCTACCCGCATCCTTCCCTCTTCCTGACGAAGCCTGACCCTTAGATGCCTGAAAGTCATAAATAAAGTTCGAACTTCACGGGCGACCATCCTGACAGATTTTCCAGTTTCCCCTCTTTACTAAGTGAATGCCGGAATGACATGTGAGTAAGATCCGCTACCTTTCCCATTCTTTCCTTTACCATATGCCGATCCGATTCAAAATTGCTTAAAGTTATACTTCAAATCAATTCAACAAGAGTTAATCCAACGCGATATTTCTTTTAAAAAAACAGCAATACATCAGATCATTTATTGTAGTATTTTTCTATCTTTTGCACCAGAACAGAAGAGCATGGAGCACACATACAGTGTCTACTAAGAATATTGCATTAACATTAAACTTTTTTGATTTTGCAACGATCCTCCCCCACAACGCAAGAAGGCGCTTACCTTAAGGAAATATAAAATTAATTGTTTCTTCCCCTGTAAATTTTCTTCTTTTAAAACAACTGCTGCTGCAAATAACAACTGCATAGCGCATGCCTTGCATCTTATTGAACAGAATCTCCCAAATACCACAAAAGAATAAACAAGCAAAGAAAGGAACGACTAACTCCATTGATACAATGGAAGTAACAACGAGAGACAAGATGCTAATCGCGTCTACGTCACATTTTCCTCCCCACACCACTGTTTTGACGCGAGATCACTTCCTTGTTTTTAGCCACGATTGCATTTTTCATCCGGCAATTCATAGGTGGCGCTAGTTTCCACATGAAACAATTGAACGCTACACAGATGGATGCTCTGAAGGATGCACCCGATGTATCCTTCGCCAAAGGAATAAAAAGGAGCACAAGGAAAGAAGAAGAGCTTAAGATGGCTGACCTCCCTTTAGGAAAAGAAGTAGGAGACGAAGAGTACAGTTAGGATGCACTCCAAGTCTGAAAATGATATTTACTATGCAGGTAATCAAAATCAGTTGAAAAATCAAACTTGGCAAAACAATTAAAGTAAATTACACTTGACCCCTGACCAACGTACATTTTATCTTCTTTTTCATGACTCTACAATATTGCAGTGGATTAATTAAAATGGGATACCCTGTGTACCATGCATTGCCTAAGGTAAAGAAGTTAGAACGTGTTTTCCCACATGAGAGAATGTGCTTCGATAATTTTGGAAAAGATCGAAAAGACGACACATCGGAAAGAGAAGACAAAGCAATTAATTTATTTATACTGTATTGAACGCAATTAAGAGCAAAAGGGAAACATGCAAGCGATTAATTTCAGAAAGAAGCAAAGCACTTACATGATGTTATGTTAACCAGCGTTGAAGAAATCTTCCAAATTAAAATATAATTCTCGATTATATATTCTTATTGCAGCAGATCAGTTCTGAAAGAAAAACACTACATTTTCACTATTCTTGCAGCATGCCATTAACAATTCTATATTAGATTGAAGATTATATTTAAAATTATTACCTAAACTTATCGTTAATGAAGAAATATTAATAATAACAAACAGACATAAACGTTGAAATGTTTCAGTCAGCATAAGTAAACATTTTTTTTTTATCTTTCCAAAAAGAGTTTTATTCTAAGTTGTTAACTAACTCATAGAGTATGCATTTTTAATATAGACTCTACCAAAAAATATTTACTACTTGTAAAATAAAAGTAAAAGAAAATATACGTTCTTGAATTATTATTTCTTCGTGGAGCAGAAGCCGTCAGATGAAACTCGGTGAAAGCCTTTGAAAGGAAAGTAATGCACTGTACCTACATGTCAATATTCTGTCGTTGCCAATATATTTCTCATACTGAGACACCACGCTACGGATACAATTATCGATGAATTCTTGTTGCTGTAAGTAGAGCCAATGCCGCGTCCTCTCCTACACCTGTTCATGAAGTTCAAACCCAGTGGAAATCGTATGGAGACACTTCAGGGCCATAGGCTAGATGGCCCGTGTCGTGACCTTGCAATGAAATTTGCAAAATGCAGCTTGCGTATTGTTGGCTCTGTGGAACCAGGCGTTATCGTGAAAAGGAATAGTGACCATCGTTATTAAATCACATCTCTTGGTCTTGATCTGCTGTCACAATGATCCAAGGGTGTTTATGTCGCGAGCGGCAATGATGGTCGCTTGTCGCTCCAAGAATTGCATGAGTACATGCCCATGCTGATCGAAGGAATACTGGGGATTCTACCTGAATAGACACCCATGGAAATGAGAAATTTATTAGGATCGTTAAAGCTTTTAAACTAAGGATGTATTATGTTTCTGAGACGCTAGATGGAACCCGTATCGACGACTTTTACACCGCCTGCTGGTGGGTTACGGAACTGTTTCAAAACTGTTCGCGGCAGTGTTGTTAATTAATATAGGAAGAAGTATTGTGTAAGAGAAGTTGTCATTCCACTTGACTCAGTCATTTTCAATTTACTATCAGATGTTCGGAAAAGTGTGTGGCGGGAGGGGGGAGTTTAGGGCCACGGGCTGCTTTCTCCTTTATACTTCTTTCGTGTTTTGTTTTCAGTGGAACTCTGTCTGTTGTCTACAAGGCCAGATGCACAAAAATAAAGTCCCTTCCGTGTGTTTCCTGCAAAAGAAATGAAAGAAATCGCATCTTGCACAGAAAGAAATAAAAACGGCCTACAGCCTGTGTGCAGTCTTCTGGCTATGGCGAATTTTGAACTGCATTTCGAGCAAAGGAACAGTCCTGATTCCAGCCATAGAATCAGGTTTTGGCTCAGGCTGGATGAGTGATGATGAGAATGAAGAAAGTGGGAGGAAACAGGAGAACTCCGAAAAAACCATGCACACGGTTTTTGTCCACTACAGAGCCAACATGGCATGAGCAGAGATCGAACCGACAACCTCTAGCACCAGACCAAAGGTGTGCACTCTAGCATTGAGCCAGCGCATCCCCAAAAATATTTAGTCCACTCCATGGCTAAAGCTAAAGTCGTAAGAAATGGCCTGAATCAGCGTTACCGTGTGATGTGGAGGCAGCGCTCCACATATTCTCGACCTAGGGTACGAAGTGAGGTGGGGTGGTCAGTCTCACGCTCGACCGCCTTTACCTTCCCAATGTGCCCAGGAGTACCAAGGACACTCTGGTACTCAATTTGATAGGGGGCTGAGTGCACCTCAGAGCGCCAGACATGGGAGCACGATTAAAAAATTACCCAGCGTCCTGCCCGGGATTTGAACCAGTGCTGTTGGATTCATAGTCAGACGCGCTACCACCTGAGCCACGACGATTCATATAATTGAAGAGTTGAAATAGCTGCCTTGACAGAATGCGAGTCAAAACACGGAGAAGTTATTTTCGTCCAAAATGACTGTTAGGCGGTATTGTAAAATCGGCGACGATATGTAATGGACGACGATAGTTGATTTCGAAGTAACAAAAATTAACACCATTGAAATAAGGGAACAGAGTAATTTTAATGGACATTTCCTTCAGAAAAACTAGTTTTTCGTATAACGAAGATTTTTGTGCTTAGTCAATTATATATTCCCGCTCTCATAAAAGTAATAGTGTTATTGCTAGGATCCGTTGAGAATATTACTTTTTTTTTCTTTTTGACGCACTATTTTAGGTTTTTTAGGTTTATGTTCTTTGAAAGTTCAAAAAGTCAAATGTTCCGTGTTTTTATTTGCACAAATCAATGCCGTCTTATTTGAATTGTTCGAATAGTAGAATTTGTGCAATGACTCGACCCTGAATACCTGAATAATTGGCTGAATGAATGGGGGCTTACGTTGTACATTATTTGCTATTATATGCACAGTGCGATACGTAAATAACTAAAGAATTAAGACAAATAAAAAACGGGCCAGACACCGACAACAAGCGTAAAGTTAGGAATGAAAGTTTTGTCCATTTTGAATTAAAGCGAAAATGGACGATCTAACGCACCCACCATATCTGGTCGAAAGATACGAAAATATCATTTGCTGTGATACTGTCTTTTATAGGTACCGGTACCACATCTGGAAGTTCCTAATTCACAATCGAGTCTTTGTCCACACTTCGAATAAACACAGCAAGTTGTGCCATCTTTCATGTCAGTGATCTCGTCTATTGCTATAGAAATTGCAATAAACTTAGCTACTCTTTTATATTTCTCGAACTATCAGTGATGTGTGCAGCAACTGTCCCTGAGTGGATGATGTTTGAAAATAATTTATTTTCTACCTCATGCTCTCTCAGTTGAGTTTGTGGTGTCAAATTGAGAATCCCCGAGACAAAAGGGTTACAAAAGTAGACCTATATGCGGAGTTTTGCTATAATCCTTTGTTTCTCATGGAAGTAAGGAAACCGACGTAGCTTATTTCGTTTCCCAGTTTCTTGAAATGCGTTCTGTTTCTATATAAGGGTCTAAATAGCAGCGCCAAAGCATACATATAAGTTCAATGTATTTAATATTCGTATAACGTACTGAAACTTAACAAATTAGGTGCTGGTCACGCCTAGTACAAACTTCACATTTTGACGAAGGCCAAGTGAAATGGCATCGCAGGCCCTGGCCGACAGCCTTCCAACATCCTCTTTCTCGCCGTATACCAGCCTGAAACTGGGATGCCATAAATAAAACTAAATTAATTTTCTCTCTCACCTCTATGGAACAAGTGGACAACAGCTACTGCCATACCATCGCGACGAACTTCATGCAATACCCCCGACCCTTCTCCTCACCCTTAATGTTAAACCAGGATTGCACAATTCTTGTATTATTGATGCGTAGGAAACAGTCATATATTTGTGTCAAGAAGATTGATTGACCAGCCGTAATCAACAAAACCACATAGTAAAGGAAGAATTGTAAAGCTGTTCTTTGCAAGAACTGAGGTTTCACTGTCAGACTCGACTTCTAGAACGCTGACAATACGATCCGTGGATTCGACCCTTCGTTCCCTTCCAGTAGCTTAGATAGGAATTTCTCAAGGGAGGGGATATATAGAAAATCATATCCTTGTCAGTTATGTAACCCAGCATAACAAATTTCTTATAAAGAATATTTTAGGGGCTGTTTTTCTATAATTTTAGAACAGCATAATTACGGCATTGTGCGGGAAAATATTAAATGCATGAATATATTATATCCGTATATTTTGCATAGTTCAGCCATAATTTTAATACAAATTTAGCCATATTTGAAATATCAGATTGGATTTTGTAAAGAACGAAGAGTTTCTCGATAAACATTTACTAATACTTATACGCTTACTTTGATGACAAAATTCTCTTGTAAAAACTACCAAACCGTTCAGGCACATTTGAAAGTTTGAACTTTTCAGATATATACGTAATTATTCGTTTCAGAGTATAAAATATAATCTTTGGCGTAGATGTGGGTGCAGGTTGTAGAAAATCTAAAGCACTATTATTAAAGCTTGGAAATCTGATATGCTTCCATTGCACTTTTATTAGTTTCGCTTTCAAAATTCGCAATTAGTGTGTCAAATTTTCGAAATGTGTATAGTTTTGGAGCTACAGGATGCCGAAAGCGTGGGGAAATGATTCTTAGAGTTTCATATTGCTAGCACCACGAACAGTAGAGCTCATGCGGCGTGGTACCCTCAAAGACTAAACCCTTCCTATTTGAAAATGCATATTTCAAAATTCCGCAATGAAATTTCAAGCGCGCAAGGGATTCCCCAAAAGAAGTAGGAGATTCCAGAATATTTCTGAAGTAGAGGTGGATCGAAAATAGCATGAGTTGAAAGACTTCCCATGTAAGGATGACATACGTTATCCTCAGCATCCAATCGGTCAATGATATTCGATCTCTTTGATAAAACATTCGATGAAATTATGCAATTCTTACTCCTGCTTGTTATGCAACGACGCATTTTTTAAAAAATGTTCGGTGTATGGAATCTAATTGAGATATCGAGTTGGCGCAAATGAATAATTGTTTCCTGGTGAAAACCCTCCCATTCATGCTCATTTCGATCATCTTTAGATAATTTCTGGGAATCCTCTATTTTTTTGGGGGAATCCATTGTGGAATTTTGAAAGATGCATTTTGGGATAGTGCAGATTTAGTCTTTAACGGAACCATGCCACATCAGCTCAACTTTTTGTGATGTTAGGTATGTGAAGGTCTGAAGTTCATTTTCCCACGCTTCCGGGACCCTTAAGCTTCGATCGCGTAAGCCATAGTGCTGCTACCGCCCATTCAATTCATTTTATCTAACTTTAAGCTTCGAAACTAAACACATTTCGAAAATTTGTCTCAGGAATTTTCGCCTTGTTTTGATGTAAGGAATCACCTCCAGACGTTTGTTGGTGTAATTTTAAAAGATGCTGTATTTGTTATCTAATTTTCACATCCAGATCTTCTTTGAACCTCCCCAAATTCGTGAAAACCCTAAAAAAAATTCGGGATACATGCGTGGAAGGGCATGTCGTATACTGTAATTAGACTTCATTTTCTGGATTTTTGTAAATATTTTCATACATGTTTCCAAACTCAAACATACTGCGACTTGCTTTGTTTTCCTTCAGACAATTTGCTTTAGCTTTTTCAAACTTTATAACAGCATCTTTGGCATTATTCACAGCTTCTGCTAAGTGAAGCTGAAGGTGTTTCTTTTGTAAGAATATGTATAACGGTTAATCGTAGCAAAAATACTAATTTAATCGATAAAAATAACGAATAAATTATAAATGCATTAAATTCATTACATGCCTTCAATATGAACTTGTTAAATTGTTCAATAAAGAAATATGGATAATTGCTTCGAACACAAATTGGGTTAGTTCTGTAAAATCATGGATTGCGTTATACTTTTATATCAGTCTTTTCATACTTCATAATTTTTATTCTATAGGTGAAACATTTGCACTCTCCAAAATCCCACAAAAATGCGCTTTCCGTAAGCGGACATAAAATATAGTGTTCCAATTGATCCTAAATAATTCAATATCAGTCGAATATGATTGGTCTTAATACTCCCACATCGAATGAGTGTGTTGCACAACTACAGAAGGGTACTGTTACAGTATGTCTTTTATATATATATATATATATATATATATATATATATATATATATATATCAAAATAAGCAGATATATATATATCATATTCAGCCGTTTTCTATCCACTGCTGGATGAAGGCCTTCCCCTTTTCTTTCCACATATCTCGGTCTGATGCTATCCTCATCCATGTAGCTCCTGAAAAACGCTTGATTTCATCTACCCATCTTATATTTGGACGTCGTCTCGGTCGTTTCTTTTCTCTCGGAGTCCACTGCAGTACATTTGTCGTCCACCTTCCATCTGTTCGTCTAGCTATGTGACCGGCCCATCTCCACTTCATCTTCTTCGCTGTCTTGATTACATCCTCTAACTTTGTTTGTGCGCGAATCCATTCATTTGTTTTCTCCTGTCCCTTCTGATTATTCCTAGCATGCATCTCTCCATTGCTCTTTGTGTGACTCACAATCTTTGAGTCGTTTGCGCATAAAATGTCCAAGTTTCACAGCCGTACATCATCACAGGTAAGACACATTGATTATAAACTTTACGCTTCAGACACATTATTAATTTGCTTTTGAAAATAAAGTGTAGTTTTTCAAACGAACTCCACCCATTTTACATCTTCTATTTACTTCATCAGTCAACTTTGCATTCGATGTTTTGAGCTAACTTAGGTAAACATACTCATAAACTATGCCTATTGTCTCTCCGCTAATATTTATCTAACTCTTTGCAGCATGTTGATTGTATATGACCTTTGTTTTACTTAAATTCATTTTAAGGGCTATTTTCGAACTCTCATTATTCAGTTCTTCCATTCTGGTTTGTAATTCTTCCGCATTTGAAGCAAACAGAACGGTGATGAAGATATTCGCCAATAATTTTAATTGCAACTTCATCCCAGTTTAAATTTTGGAACACTCTCTCCAGGACCGCACAAAACAGTTTTGGGGAAATTGAATCTCCTTGCCTTGCCCCCTTTCCAACTTTAAATTTTTCACTTTCTTTTATGTAGTTTAATGACAGATGTGGCAGTCGAATAAATGTTTCGCAGTAGGTTGATGTACGCATTTTCGATACATTGATGTTCAAGTGATTTAAGTACTGCTGACAAGAAGACCGAATCGAAAGCTTTTGCGAAATCTATAAATCCCAAACATAGTGGAAGTTCATATTCATTAGTCCTTTCCATAACTTCATTCAATGTTTGTATGTGGTCCATTGTGCTAAATCCACGACGAAATCCGGCTTGTTCCCTTCCCTGGTTAAAATCAAAGTCCCGTTCAGCACGATTCAAAATAACTTTGGTGGACATTTTGTATAGAACTGACACTAAACTAATTGGTCTGTAGTTTTCGACGCGAAAGGTCTGTAGTCCCATTTCTTGTACATCAAAATTATAACAGCATTATTCCAACTTCTGGGTATTTCTCTCTTCCTCAGGCACATTGAGAATGATTTCGCAACTTTCTCTTTCATGTTTTCAACTCCCCATTTAAACATCTCTGCTGTGAGTCCATCTTCTCCTGGCTAATTTCCGTTCTTCATCCCTCGAAGTACTTTATCCACTTCTTCTTTCATTACATCTGGGACATCTACATCATTTTCTTCTGAGTCTTTATTTCCTAGCCCTTCTTCGGAGTAGTACAATTCTCTGTAGAAATTTTCAAATATTTTTATAATTTATTCCTTATTTCGAGTTACGGTCCCGTCTGGTCTCTTAACTGCAATTATTTGCTTTTCCTCTATCATGAGCTGCTGTTTGGTTTTCTTCAGGATCTTGTTCTCCTCGATTGTATTTCTAACAAGATTTTCGTTATATCTTCGTACGTCCTCTCTTATTTTCTTCCTTACGGTTTTATTTAGTTCTATGTATTAATAGTAGAGTGGGGAGCGATCTCTTGGTAAATGGAGTTTTCAATGTTAACTTAGGAATGTCTCCACCCCACCCC